>MU106156.1:0-167316 GCA_012274485.2 Sinapis alba | reverse complement strand
GTAGTCGCCGTTGAACGGAACTGGGAGTTTAGGTTGTTCAGTGAAGTGTTGTTTGCTCGACAAAACTGCTGCATTAGTTAGTTATATTAGGGATTCGCCAGAAATGGTTAAAGAAACTAATGAAGCAAAATCTAATAAAGGAAAAATCTTTGAAGCGTGATGAACAAGAAAAAGACAAAAATCAAATCTAGTAAGGGAGTTTGCTTTAGATCACAGTGTCACTAAAATAGTATTAAAAAATAAACAACATACATTTGTTTCATAATTTAAATTGGTTTAGTTAAAAAATGCTGATGCTAAAATGTTATTTTATATAAAAATAGAAATATTATAAACCAAAAAAAAGGATTTTCTTCAAAAAAGTATTACTAAATATATATATATATTAAATTAATTAATTATAAAATACACAATATAATTTATCATACAATATCCTCCAGTAAAATATGATATCTGGGTATGCTTGGATATTAAAAAATTATATAAAATGAAAACAATTTATATTATAAAATAAAAATACTTATAGCACTGTTTATACTATTAATTAAGGACTTTATTCCAATAAATAGTTGTACTTCTACCAAATATTATTTATTTGAAAAATAATCCTCGGAAAGAGTAGTGGAGAAAAACATGATCTCTGAGTATGGTTGGATAAAGAGAAAGGTATGTTATTTCACTGTGTCTCATGTACCCAAATTGTCAGTGAGGCAGTAAAAACTGAAACATTTACATTGAGAGAAACACAAAAACAAAAGTTGTAGAATCTCACAAAATGCTTTACTACTTAGCAATAAACCCAAAATTTCACCAAAATGTAATTAGTATTCCCTTCATATTAGTTTAAGTGGTGTTTAAAAGTTTTTAGTTTTTTTTTTAATTGATGTTCTCACTATTTTAGATAAATTTAATGTTATTGAACTTCGTAACCAATCATAAAATATTGTATTTTTTGACTGAACAAGTTTTATTTAGTGCTACTTTTATGTAATTAAGATAAATTACATAAAATTTTGTATTCTTTTAATTTTTGTAAAAAAAAAATTTAAAACCACTTAAAATTGAGTATATATAGTTAAATAGAGAAAATATAAACCTTGATGTCCTCGGATTCTGGAGGGGGACTGTCGGTTAAAGAACCGTTGAGAGGACCACTACTACTATGTGAAAGCCGACCAGATGTTCTTGGTGACACTTCTTGCTGCAAAAAGATGATGAAGATGAGACAAAAGGAGAATCAAGAAACAGATGATGACAAGAACTTGTGATTATGTCTATAGGGACCCATAAAGCGAGTGTGTAGATAGATATATCTAATCATAATATTTTTTCTTTCTTTCTTTTCTTGTTTGATTAACTATTATAATTATTGCGCGTGAATATTCTTTCACTAATAGATAAATTCATGAACAATTCGAAACTAAATTTGAGAAACTTCAATAAAAAGACAGAAATCAAGAATCTGAGGACTACAACAAAACAGAAACTTCAAGAGATTAACTCTGTCAACATCTCACAAAAGTAAATTTTGCTTAGCTTTGTCCCTAACTGCTCTGTTCTTATCTAAAACAAAAAGAAAGAAGAGGGAAAAGAGACTCACAGAGTGAGACAAGATACGATCCATCACCATTTGAGAAGTCTCTGAAGAAGCGAATGAGAAAGGGTTTCCGGAGACAAGTCCGTCCTCCTCCGTATCACCGTTTCCGAGTATGGGTTCTTCTTCGGTCTTGGAGAGGAGGATCTGAGGATCAGAAGGTCTTACAGCCTTGGATACTTCGAGAGCTGAGGCGCTCCAGGAGCGAGCGAGGAACTCCATAGGCTCAAGCGGCGTCTCCGGTGGCCGGTATACCGGATCCGCTCTCCATGTCGGAACCATGGATCTTTCCATTCTAGACAGAGAGTGAAGGAAGAGAGAGTGTGTGTGTGTGTTTTTGTTGGTTTGAAGTGAAAGGTTGTCAATGGAGTGAGATTTATAGTGACAACAAAGCTATTTGATCACTATGCTTTTTTTTTTTCCTGTCCGTTTTATTGCTTTTTCTTGTCTCTATCTCAGAAAATTAGCTAATTACCCTTTATTTTAACTTTGGAAAAAATATAATTATCAAACTATCAAAAAATGATTTTGTTTTATTTTAAGAGAAATTAGTCTTAACAGCCATGAAATAAAACATAATTAAGTATGTAACTAAAAAAAACACATTCCACTATTATTACAATATATATTATATTACTCTTACTTATTGGTTAACAAGTGTACAAACTTCTTCTTCTTTAGTTACCTACCACCATCACTACTTCTTCCAATCCACCATTACTTTCTGTAAAAACAATTTCGATGATCTGGGTCTTTATCTATCATCGTAGTTATTGTCGTTTTTTTTAATTATTAACCAATTTGTAATTTCTCTTTAATATTTTGTCAGTACATCCTCCAAAACTGTCATCTTCTTAATATCAGTCACCACCTCTTCCATCGTAACCATCACTAGTATATACTATAAGTTTTCGGTTATACTATACTATTTGAACAACATGTACCATTTTATTTTATTGTTACTATTCTATTTTAATAATACTTTCATATTATGTACTATGTGTATATTTTGATATTTGGGTTAAAGTTTATATTTCTTTTTAAGATTTAGTGATTAGTGTTTTAGGTTTAGTTTATGCAATGTTTGGATTGATGTTGGAGTAAGTATTACTTCATTCCTTGCAATCATATACATTTCAAAATTTGAACAATATGTACTATGTTATTTCGTTTGTTACTATTCTATTTTGATAATGTTTCATATATTATGTACTATGTGCAATATTTTGAAATTTGGGTTGAGGTTTATATTTCCTTTTAGTGTTTAGTGATTAGTATTTTGGATTTAGTTTATGGAAGACTTGGGTTGACGTTGGGGTAAGTACTACCTCCTTCTTTGCAATCATAGATATTTCAAAATTTGAAAATATGTACTATGCTATTTGTTTGTTATTATTCTATTTTAATAATGCTTCATAATATTATGTACTATTTACATATTTTGATATTTGGACTAGAGTCTATTTTCTTAGAGTTTGGTGATTAGTGTTTTGGGTTTAATCTATGGTAGATTTGGGTTGACGTTGGAGTAAACATTACCTCATTCCCTGCAATAATAGACATTTCAAACTTTGAAAAATATATATTATGCTATTTGTTTGTTACTATTCTATTTTTAATAATGTTTTATATTATGTACTATTTGTATATTTTGATATTTGAGTTATGGTTTATATTATTTTTTTAGGATTTAGTGATTATATACTATATTACTAAGTTGTATGCCGTAAAAGTTATATTTTATGCTATTAATTAATTTTGGACATACATAATATAATATATTTAAATCATTTTATAATTTCATTAATATGAAATATAATATTTTGTATGTTCTATTCTATTTATATAATATTACCATAATTACAATCATCATAGATGCTATAATTACCACCATTCTAGTAATACTTTTAATTTTATTTTTTATTTAAGTGACATATGCTTTTTGGTTGTTATTACCGTCAACCGGCTTAGGAAAAGAGAAAAACGGAAAAAGAAAATGCTAGGAGAACTAAGAATGTCAACATCAATACTATATTCCAAATTTTACTTTTAAAATTGGTTATTATACAAATTGACCCTTATTTTAATTGGACAATGTCTTTTTTTTTTTGAACAAGGCCAGTGTCTTTTTCTGTGATATGATAATCTATACTATTAAATAAGAATCCAATTTAAGATTATACCATTAGTTTACTTTAATAATTATAATTCATGTCACTAACATTTAATTTTAATATATATATATTATTTATTGAAATTAAATAATCAAATATTTCTTATATTTATAGTAACTAATACTTTCTAAATTTTGTGAATAACAATAATTCTAATTTATGTGCGAACTATATTTCTATATAATTTGAACATTTAATACTTTAACAATTGGTTCCACCACTATAATCGCATTTCAATAATACATATATATATATGATGCATTATATGTTACTTTATATAATTGTGTTGTCTAAACAGTTATATTTTAAAACATTATGCTATGTTCTTCATATAATAAATGTATATTATAGTATTGATTTGTAAAAATATGAAATAAAATCCTTATAGTATATTCACCCTATTTGCTAACAAATACAAAATAAAATATTATACTACTTTCATTTATATTATAAACTTAATATTACAAAATACAACATTTCCTAATAGTATTTTTCACTAAATATTATAAGCTGAAATTATATTTAGATTTCATATTTCATAATTCATTTTATCAGTTATAGTATATTCAGCTATATTTGATATATTATTAAATTATAATTAAATTAAATACTATTATTATTTATCATGGGAATATGTTAAATATATTAGAAATAAAGATTTTTAATTATATTTTTTATTGGTGATCAACATAATCTTGAAACTTTACGAATAGTTAATGACTTTAAGAACATCCCCAAATAAGTTGATAATAGTTATATAACTTCAAATATCCTTCAATATCTTTTATCCATAGTAAAAACAAAAAGAAAGGGTATTCTAAAATTATATCCATCTATACTATTATATAAGAAGTGAATTTACTGACTTGTCACATTCTCCATGATTTTAGGCTTAGTCATTCTTTTCCATAAATTATTTTAACAATATTTATATATTTTAATAATAATTAGTTTTTGAAACATGATAATTACAATATTTCATGTACACAAATATTTAATATTATCTTATTTATTATTATATAAAAAGATTTTCCATAATTTTAGGTGATTTGATTATTTTAATAAATAATATTTATATATTAGATAATAATTTTTTTTTAAATATGATAATTATTATCTCCAAAAATATTTGATATTATCTTATTAACATTATATAAAAAGTTCTTCTTTTATATGTCATTAAAAAATTATATTTATATTTTGGTATTAAAAAAAGTTATATATTTATTAATTTTGTTATTATAAGCTCAACAATAACATATATAATTTATGATTTTTAATTTAATAATGTTTAGTTTAAAAGAATTACGTTTTGTGACGATTATAAATTATGCTAATATGTGTAACCACAAAACCCCATGTTTATTTTCTACCGATACTAAAAAAGTACTCGATTATATATCGTATGAGAAACATACAAAAAACAAACTTACAAAAAAAATGATGAATATTTTAAAACATAAGAGATCTTCTAAACATTTCCAAAACATTGGTCGAATTATTTTTTTTTTTTAAATCAATTTTTTTAAAAATAAGATAATTCTTATATATATTTTTATTGTTATTTGGAAACACTATTTTCTATTATAAATTTTTAATAATATAATATTTATATATAAGATAATAAACAGTTTTAAGAAAAATATAATTAACATCTACACAACTATTTGATATTATCTTATTATTATTATATTAAAAGATTCTTCTCTTATATGTCATGAAAGGATTATCTCTGTATTTTTGATATTAAAAAGGTTATATATTTTTAGAATTTGTTAATATAAGTTTATCAATAGCATATACAATTTATTTTTTTTAATTTATTAGTGTTTAGTTTAAAAAATACGTTTTTTAACAATTGTATATTTTACTAATATGTATTATCACAAAAGTTCATGTGTTATGTTTTACTGATACTAAAGCAATACACAATTACATGTCTATGAGAAACATACAAAGAAACAAACTTACAAAGAAAAAATGATGAATATTTTTAAACATAAGAGATTTCCTAAATATTTCCAAAACATTGGTGGAATTATTTATTTGTTTTAAGTCAAAATTTTAATAGATAAGATAAATTGTTATATTTTCTATATTTAGAAATAATATTTTCAATTATAAAAATTAAAATTAAAATAAAAACATTTTAATTAAATGTTAATTAAACAAAAACATTTGTATAAAAATATCTTCAAATCTTTTTAATATATGAGTGTTTTAAAATTTTCGACTATAAATATATTTTAAAATTTTTTTAATATGTGAGGGTTTTAAAAATTTTTGACTCAATGATAAGCATATATATTTTGATGAAACTTTGTCATATATAAATAATTTGATGTTTGATTTAAAATTTTCGAAAACATTTGAATTAATAAAATATAAAATAATAAATATTCGTAAAATGAATATGCCCACATTCGGGGGCACAACACCTAGTGTATATATATATAGAAGACTAACTTCTCAAGAGTTTTTTATTTCTCTATTTCCAACTAATATACAATTATAATAATTAACTTATAAATTCTGATATGAATTATTTTAATTCTTATAATATTTTTGGTATAAATTTGCACTACCTTATCTCCTTAGTCTTCTGTAGCAAGCCTCCGCTGAAACTCCGATGACCGGCGCGTGGTGGCTCCAAAAGCACCACCACAAATCCAGTTCATTTTATTTAGTCTGCTTTGGTCATTGGTGTAGTTTTCTGGTTGGGGAGTCACAGATCTGATCAAGTGGAGGGCCACGGGTTGAAGAGTTCCGTCGTTGACAAAGCGGTGGTTGTGAACGGGTCCGGTGGAGTCTGTCGTCGTTGTTACGAGTGGGTTCCTCTAGATCTAAGTTTCTGGTCCTTCTGTGCTTGAAAAGATAGGGAGAAGCAAAAGCGTAGTCACCGGCGAGGGTTTTGCGGTGGTCTTGGGTTGCTTGTTCGGGATCTGTCACCGGTGAAGTTCTTTGGCCTCTGCTATCCCTGATTTTATCCTATGTATGGCTCTCTCTTTTTCCGGTCTTAGATTGTCTTGTGCGGGTCTGAGATTGTCTTGTCCTTCTATCGGAGTCTAGTGGGTTTCAGGAGCCATATCGACGGGTTATTATGTGGCAGGGCTATATATTCCGGGCATGGAGTCTTCCTGGTCCCTTTTCTTATGGTAGTTGTAGCTTGTTGGAACTTGGTTGCTTATGTGTGTCTTCTCTTCTTATCGAGGTGTTGGTGGACGTGTTTGTAAAGGCCTCGTTTGTGGGGTTCATCCTTTGGATGGTATTTCACTGTGGAGGCATCTACTTGCTTCTTCTCTTCCATTGTGTTGTGGTTTGAGGTATCAAGACGAAGCAGTGGTTTCGATCTACAGCTCTTCTCTTGCGAGGAGGTGACCATTCTCTTGCGAGGAGGTGACCATTCTCTTGCTTGTAGGTGGTTGAGCTTGGGTACACGAGGGTCCGCGTGTAAGAGATGTTGGTCTTTTGGGGGTTTTCCCCTCTTGGAGTTTCAAGATTCGATCTTGTGCCTTGCTCTCGTGTGTCTCTGGTTCCTGATGACAGTCGTTTCACGTGTGGTCCGTAGTTATTGGTTCTGTTGGCGCTTTGGTCTTGTGATTGTTCTGCCGAGCGTGTACCCTTTGGGTTTGTGGTTGTGACCTGTGCTGGTTTATGGTCTTCTCAAGTCTGTGGTTCTTGTGGTCAGCTCGAGCATCTCTAGGTTCTTCGTAATGGTCGTTTGATTGTCGTCTCTATGGAGTTCAATATCAGCTTCTTCGCTTCCATAAGCACTGCAAGTGGTCTTTTTATTTTATTTCAGTATGTGGTTTGGTTTCATAGTTCGAATGTGTTAATATTCTTCTCCATTATGGGGCTTTGTCTTCAGGATGTGTGGTTTTTAATTCCTGACTTTTGGCTCTGAAAGGATTGCATTCCTTATCAGCTTTGTGTTGTAACAATGGATCAAATGTTCTAATAAATTCAATAGATGACAAAAAAAGAAAAGAGAGCTTAATACAAATGTATTCAGCCGAACACGAGTAAATTATATCTTCCTAGAACGAGGAAACTCTTCTGTCTTTTTATTATGTTCCTAAAACATACTAAATAATGTTTTTCTACCTTGTAACCGAAATAGACTATGTGTCGAAATTTATATTAATCCCCAACGCATATAGTATACATAGAAAATTAAGTAATAGTTTAGCCAGATAATAAAGATTTTAGATGATTAATCATAGATGTTGGAAAAACAAATTTAATAGAACTAAATTCTGTATTGTAAAAAAAAAACTAAAAAGTTGAAATGTTTTTGTTTACTTGTTTATTGCATTCTATTTGGAATGTAGGAATCAGAGAAACATGGTTCGGTTCAGTAGTTTATTGTTTTGCCATGTCTCATTTGAAGAACTATTGCCTTTTTCCGCTGGAAATCGAATGAGAACCATTTTTTTTTTCCCGACTGAGTTTTCATTGATAACTTTCTTAAAATACAAGAGAGGGATGCTAATGCCAGCGGAACACATGAATATCCCCGGAAACGAAGCCCATAAAAGGGATACAAAAGTCCAAGAAACAGACGACTAATGATCAGACGAAACATTAAGCTACAAACAAACTCTTTCAACTAAACATAACCTATGAAGATATAATAGAAACCAGACTTAGTTGTCTAACGAGTAGCCGGAAGTCTTGCCATACACAGAGCAAGAGAGCATGAAAAGTAGAAGTTCTTTATGAAGAGCAAGAACCATCATCTGAAACACCCGATCACGATGACCACACACCAACAATAAGTCGAAACCAAGAAGAAACAAACACCCGGCAGAAACTGTCATCTCAACCACACCTTCAACTGGACACTACAAAGCCTTAACCTCTTTCTAATGCTTCAACACCAAGAAGCCACCGAGGAAATACAAGGTCCAAGAAAAACCAGAAGTAACAATTATTGGAAGGGCAGGAGAAGGACGTCTTAGAACCTGAGACACAGAGGTGACATGAAACCAACTCTACTACAATACACTAACCTTCAATAGCTCTCCACAAACCACTACTAGTCAGCTACACCGTTGCTAGTCAAAGACAAACAAAGCCATTCTCTACACTCCATGACAGATTAGTCTAAGATTGGACTCAGAAGCTTAGCAAGGACACTTCAAACTAAACAAGACTCTTACCATGACCAACTACGAAGGCGAGAGAGAATCTGAGACCCATTATAGGATGGATACAGCACAAACCAGAAGAAGCAAAGGGTACAAACTCTTTAAGCACAAGGCCAGCGAGAAGACAAGAAGATCTAGGAATTCAAAGGAGAAGCAAACTCTGATGCTGGCAAGAAACAACCAGCACACGTCATCAACATCTAAAAAAGGCCTGCCTTTAGCGTCTGGACTCTGAAAATAAACTTCACGCGCCACCACGCTCCTCCGTGCCGGAATCTTCACATCCAACAAACCAGTCAAATCCTCTCCCATGCCTTCAGAGAACAACAAGAACAAACAACAATAGAACAACTAAACTCGACTCCGGTGCTGTGAGAGCCACCGGAGTCGACCACCGTTAAGATCTAGATCTGCTTTTTCTAGAGAGAAGATGGAGCTAAAGGAAGAGAGAGGAGCTGGAGAGACGACTCGAATGAGGACCATTTATACTTTTTCACTTATTAAACTTTATTTTATTAAATCTGAATAATAACATATTACATCATAGAAGAACAATAAAACGATAAAGAGAAACTAATTGTATTTCCACACCGAAAATTAGCGAGGAAAACATCACAGATGCCACATTAACCATCACAAACTGGTCTTGTTTCAAAATAAGGTAGATTAGGTGTTCCGATCCCACAATACTGTTTGAGTTTATAATAGAATGATAGAAAGCTAATTGGGTTGGAATGACAACAATAATTAGTGCATATAATAATTCATATAATAAATTAATCACCCGGGGACTAATGAAAGAGACTTTTAAATGGAAAAGATATATATAGGTGGGACCAATTTGAATAACCAAAAAAATAGAGTATTTGGATCCGATCCGTCGAATATGTGGATTTAGTATCCGAATCCGGATTTATAGCTTCCAAATATTTGAAATCCAGATATTTGTTAAATATTATATTATTTGTGGGTATTCGAGTCTGGATCCGGATCCATATAAATAATTTAAAATAAATAATATTTTTAAAATACAAAAATTCTAAAATAATACATAAGTTAAATATTTATACAATATTTATAAATATATATATATATATATATAATATTATAAAAATTAAAATATAATATTAAAATATTATTTATATATATAAATATTAATCTATTAAATAAAATTATTAATAAAATTGAAAATAAAATTGAAAATTTAATATATTTAAAAATACAAATCCACATCAGGATATCCAGACTTAAAAATCAAGATATCCAGATTTAAATTCAGTTTTGACGGGTCTAAAATTTTACTATCTGGATTCAAGCACCTCATATATCATATATTTTTGGAGCGAATTTCAGATCAGATATGGATCTCGAATAATAAGTCCCAACCTTAAATATATACACATAAACTTTAAATTGATTTTGAAAAGATTGTTTGAGGTTTAGATAATAGAGGACCTAAAATGAGAATGGACCTCTCAACTTATTTTTCATGAGTAAACTTACAACTAGGATGGAAGAGAAAGCTTATTTTCGATCGAAATTGATATATCAACGAACTACTTGGAGTATATTAGATATTGGATCGATTGATATTTTACTAGACTTTTATTCGGTTCATGCTATTATCGTTGGGAAGACAAGTAATTAGCTGGACAACTAGCAACAGTCTCACTTTATAATATGGTTCATAACTCGTTAATATATTTTGTAGAAAATTAAAGGTTCATAATTTTAATATGCAGTTTACAAACCAGAATTCTGTGTGTTTGTTATGTTCCTAAAAAATTGAATAATTTTTTTACCTTGTTACCAAAATAGACTATGTATCAAAATTATACTAATCCCCAATGCAAACAATATATAGAAAATTAAGTAATAGTTTATCCGAATAATAAAGATCTTAGATTCGGTGGAAAAAATATTTAATCATAAAACTAAATTTTGTATTGTAAAAACAAGTACAAAGTTGTCTCAGACCTTGTGGTAGAATAGCAAAAGGCCGAGATTGGAACACCAACACGTTGAGGTTTGATTCATTTGTTACGGAAAACTAAATCACATCGTTCTGGACATCCACAAATACACGGACTTTGGTTTTCAATTCATTTGACTACTAAGAGAGAGTCTATCCATCGACTGCACTTCCCCTTAAAGATTAGTTTAAGTCATTTCATAGGTCCAAAATACCTTTAGGTTAAATATAACTACAAAGTTGAAATGTTTTTGTCTACTTGTTTGTTGCATTCTCTTTGGAATGTATGAATCAGAAGAAACATGGTTAAGTTCAGTATTGTTTTTGCCATGTCCCATTTGAAGAACTATTGCCTTTTTCCGCTGGAAATAAAATGGAGACCATTTATACTGTTTGAGTTTATAATAGAATGATAGAAAACTAATGGGGTTTTGAATGACAACATTAATGCATATAATAATCCCAATATATAAAAGCCCTTCAGATTGATTTTTGAAGGTGTTCACATCATCCAAAAAAAACAACCAATCAGATCATCCTAAATTGCCATATTACTACACCTTTGCCATAATGGGCTCTCAAAATAATAGATGGGCTTGCTTAATTAATAAACCAATATATAATTGCACGCAAGAACTAATACTTAATCCTTAATTTTGTAAGAGAAATTCCCTTAGATAGCCCATTTTAGTTTGTTTGTCACAAAAATAGTTTTTAAGGAAAAAAATGACCAAAATATTGATAAAGGAATAAAAGGTAGGAGTTCATATTTCAGATTTTGATTCAAAACTAGAGTCTTCTTGTGACTTGTGATAGATAAATTATTGAGACCAAAGATACAATAACATATAGACACGATTACCTTATTTTATAATTTGTGTCTGTCCTTCAGATGTTGCGGTGAAACAAGCGACTTGGGATGTATAAAAAAGAAATAAGCTTGGTGGTGACATCAATCCTCACATCTCTGCTTAGTCTGCTAAACTATCTGATTAATTCCAACTATGAGGTTCTTTTTTTTTTTTTTTGAAACACAACTATGAGGTTCTTATATGGTTTTCTCTTCTGACTTCTTAACTGTAGAGCACTCTTATTAATATGTGTTTTGATTCATGTTGTTTTACAGAAATGTCTATCTCAGACACTGAGTGAACCTGTCAAGTCATTCTTAAAGCCGGTGGAAAAGAGACTAGCCTTCCATAAAGACGCTTCTTAAACGGAAGGCCGAAACAGATGTGACAGGTTTCCTCAACGTGGTTACAGATCACGCTACAGTTAATGCTATAGTTCAGAAACTAAAGGGATATTCTCTTTGGAGAAAAAGGCAAGAGAAGAAGCTGCCAAAATTTTGATCAGAGTGGACTCTTATTAATAGCTCTTTTTGGTTAGTTTCCTCTGAATGATATTTAATTATTCTATACACATTTCAGGTTCTCAACAACCTTCAGAATAAAAAGTGGAGGGCTGAGTTGATGCCATGAAACTCTCTTACATCTGAATTGAAAGATTCATTTAGATTTTTTCTTTGTTCAAGTACATACTGGCTTCAATATAATAATTAAATATGTTAGTTTTTGACATTTTCTCACTGACACATTCGATCACATCGCAAAGCTGTATTTAATATCAATTTGTGTTACAACTGATATCTGATTCTGTTATTTTAATCGTACAGATTACGCATCTTCCAGATCAAGCTAAATAGCATTCAGTAATAATATTGACCAACATAAGGTCTTTATATTTAGGCATGCAAACCAACCATCGTTATGGTAATTGTATTCTGATCATAATGGACAACAAACAGTTTACTTTTTACTAAGCATGAAATCTGTTCCACTCCTACTACAAAGTTCTACTTGGAAACTAACATTACGATTTAGATGTTATTGAACACAAAAAGACATTAATTAACCAACAAACCACACCTTATACTTGATATAGTTTTTGTCTGAAAAATAAACTAAAAATGCAGGAGAAGAAGATGACCATGAAAACATGGCGAGCACATATGCGACACTGCAAAGTTTAGAAGAACAATGTGGAACCAATAGAGTTCATATAAATATAGATAAACAAGTTTCATGGAACTGTTCACTTCATAATAACAGGATTTACAGTTACATGTCTCTTAATACAAGAACTATACCAAAAGAATTAAACCATGAAGTAAAGATAAAAGTGGATGACACTAAGTAAAGCTACACGAATATGTTCATCACTTAAGTATGGAACATAGAGAAAACAACCAACTAGACACCGAACACAGTGAGAAACAATAAAAAGAAGGATATGAAACACAATTTCAAATTTAACACGAACATATACTGTAATCTTTAGATGAGCCAAATCATACAAATAAACTATAATACGATAAAAAATGAAAGGTGGAGGGAAATGAAACGAGTGATGAAATTTGTAGTAGGAGAAAACAAACAAGCAATGTCAATTAGATGAACATGATTAAAAGAAAAAAAACATGATAAAGCTGCTAAATTAAATAAACGAAGAATGGAAAAAGAGGACTAACACTAATGAAAACACATAAAAAATAAAAGTATATGTCAGTCAACTTAATTAAAGACTGCATAATACAAAATCAATGATAAAACAAAAACCAAAGTTAGTAGTTAATATCTACAAATTAATACAATACAAACAATTTAACTTTTTCATCAAAAAATACAATACAAACTATTTAATATTTTCAACAAAAAATACAATATAAACAAACCCCGCGCGTGCGCGGGGTAAAGATCCCTAGTTCATATAATAAATTAATCACCCGGAATAAATGAAAGAGACTTTTAAATGGAAAGGATATATACACATAAACTTTAAATTAAATTTGAAAAGATTGTTTGAGGTTTAGTCGTTTAGTTTGTGGAGGACCTTAATGAGAAATTGAGAATGGACCTCTCAACTTTCTTATTTTCATGAGTCCTTTTCTCGAAGTTACGGATCCATTTTGCTGACTTCCCTTGCCTACATTGTTCCATCGACCAGAGGCTCTTCACCTTGGAGACCTGATGCGGTTATGAGTACGACCGGGCGTGTGCGGCACTCGGTCCTCCGGATTTTCAAGGGCCGCCGGGAATGCACCGGACACCATGCGACGTGCGGTGCTCTTCCAGCCGCTGGACCCTACCTCCGGCTGAGCCGTTTCCAGGGTGGGCAGGCTGTTAAACAGAAAAGATAAAGTCAACAAGCATTAATTTGCTTGTGAAGTAACTGAGAAATAGGATAGAAGCGAAAGCTTATTTTGGATCAGTGTTGATATATCAACTAACTACTTGGAGTATATTAGATATTGGCTCAAACAATCTTGTGTGGTGTGTCCCGAGTCTGGAGCTTAAACCTCCACCTGCATCTACTGGAGACTCTTCTTGCTCTTCATCGCCTGTCTTTGTCTCTGTTGTTTGGGGTAGCAGTTTCTAGTGGTGTGGTTTACCCGGTGTTGGCTTCCTAGCAACGACCGGGGCAGGGACAGGGACGCCTAGCCTCCTCTGCTTGTCGCTTGTGGGAGTATCCTTTGGGACCTTTACCGACAAGCTCTAACTTATGGCTAACCTCTTTGTTGGAGGTTCATCTAGTGAATTAAGTTGCTGTTGGCCTATTGGAGATACAATTTGTCTTTCGCGTCTGCTTAAATGTAATAGATTTTTTTTAAAAAACTAAATAATATAATATAAATTCAATCAGTCTAAGAAAGGGAATCGGAAAAAAGCTTCCGGACACACCCAACACGACGTAGATGTATCCGAACGAGGCGCGTTTAATTCCAAATGTGTTGTTGTCTGATCTCAATTGTCGGAAATGGTTCTCCTTTGTCAAAACCTTGTTTTCTCAGACCAAAACACTTATAAACTAATTCTAAAGTCACTCCTACTATAATAAATTAGATTTAATTTTTAAGATTTCTAGGACGATCTAACCGAACTGTGAGCGTTTCCGACCCACTACATTTTTCGAAGAATACTCTTGTACCATTTCTTCTTCGTAAAATCAACCTTGAATTTAAGAACCTCTCGAGCAGCTTAATAACACCTAGATTTCCGTTTGATGCTGTCATGTCAATCTCTTGATATTGCTTGCAGGATTCCCATACCATCATTTTATAATCGTTTTGAACTATCGGAGAACTATTCTAGACCAATGTATTTGACACGAATTCACCTTGTATCCGACCACAATTACTTTTAAAAGTCTATTATCCTTAGAAATTTGACTTTTTATTCTCAAACACTTCTATTTCTATTTTTGGTTTTCCGGTGCTTCATAATTTCCTGAAACTTTAAACATTGATCAAGCCATTTGTTTTTTGTACTATTTCATCATGCCATTTTACTCTTATGCTTTATCCATCTTTATTTACTAATTAAAAACTAGACCGCTCATCAAAATTGTCTTGGCTCAAATTTTCTTATTTGGCCATCCTTTGGCCATTTTCATGGCCATACATCGACCATTTTTTCCGGCCACTCTTTAGCTTCGTCCATCTCCTTTTTCTTATGGTATTACACCATCTGTTAAATACTTGATCACGGATGAACAGCATTGACACTATTGATACTCCCAAATGGTCGATCCAAGGTTCTTGGAATACATCCGAATCCTTAAACTAACTTTCAGAGAATATTAATGTTCCTGTCGAATATTGCTATAAGATTTTTAACTTTACCGATTAATACTCAATAGGTGGTTCGTCTCGGTAAAAATTAATATCATATGGAAATCCATGATTTATAAACTTTATGTATACATTGCAAAGACAACAAAGCTACCACTGACCTTCACGTCTTATAGAAAATGTCTTTCGTGTACTGGTTGCATATGTGCACAAATAACTCATGAATAGCTAATTTACTCATGAGTCTAGTTCTCTCACATACGCTATACATATAATTCTAAACTCAAACAATCATGACAAATATATGCATAAATACAATCCATAAACAATATAAGGCTATAGCCTTTTTTCTAATCATAACGAAATCATATTCTTAAAGAGAAAACAGCCATTAAAACTTTGAACTTTCAAATTAAAGCCAAAAAAACTTTCAACTCATGTTTGAGCCAAAAAAATCTTCAACTTTTAAATATTGGTCATTTTAACTCTCATATTTTGTTGACTCGGCCATTTAAGAAACCTGAATAATCAACTAATAAAACCGATTAAAAATAAACGTCTATTAAATCTCTAAACGACATCATTTTAAAAACTGGTTAAACCATTGATCAAACAACGTCCTTTTGCTTATGTAAACACTTAAATCATCTCTTTCGTGAAATCATAACCCCAAATCAACTTCATCTTCTTCACTGTGGTTTCACGAAAGAGATGTTTTAAGTGTTTATAGAAGCAAAAAAACATCGTTTGATCAATGTTTTAATCATTTTTTAAAATGATGTCGTTTAGAAAGTTAACATACATTTATTTTTTAATCGGTTTTATTAGTTGACTATTCAAGTTTCTTAAATGGCCGAGTCAACAAAATATGAGAGTTAAAATGACCAATATTTAAAAGTTGAAGATTTTTTTGGTTCAAACACGAATTGAAAGTTTTTTTGGCTTTAATTTGAAAGTTCAAGGTTTTAATGGCTGTTTTCTCTATTCTTAAACCTCACTTCAATATTATCTGTCTTCCCACATACATATATATATATATATATATATATATATATATATATATATATATATATATATATATATATATATATATATATATATATATATATGAAAATGAAAAACATGCATTCAGTTTAGTGAAGGCACATATTTACTATTTATTTAAGATTTGATTTTTTCATTTTAAATAGTTATATTCAAAATACAAATACTATGTCAAATATATTAATATTTAATTTAAATATTTATTTTTATTTTATCAAACGTGATGTTAAAATAACAATAAAACAATCAGAAAATACAAAAGATTATGCGGTGCAGTGATGGTTACTAATAGAATAATAAAACTGAGATTAAACTAACTTTTTCTTGTTTAATAAAAATATATAACTATTTGGAACTGCTAGATCAATTTGTAAAGCTTTCTACCTTAAAAGTAGAGGTGTCAGCTTCAAGTTTCATTAGTTGTGGGAGATGATTTAACAACCGGTTTTTATCTCTAACTTCAAAAGATTATAAGATTCGACCTCGAACTTCTTGCAATATATATATATATATGAACAATTTAAACGTTCAATACATATAATATTGTTGGGAGTTCTAAGATTATTCATAAATTGATTTTCTCAGCATTGTTATATATAGTTTCTAATAGTTTCTTAAAGAAATTGGCCAATAGAAACACATGTTGTTAATTAGTTTCTCAACACTTTTTCTAGTTTTTTTGAAAAGGATTGGTTCTTCACTTTTATAATTTTTATCATCATTAAATGTTGGTGAAAAACCTCTGGTAGAGACCATTGATGGCCTATAATATTTGTCTTTACACAAGAATAAAACATAGAAAATTAAAGAAATAAGAAATAGCACCCAACCACAATATCAAAAGGAATCCACTGTATACAAAATATGAATTCTAAAGTAAAAGAGCTCAAATGCAAAGAAGCCTCCATGGTGCTAGAGAGATACATATCATAGATGATATCAACCACAATGATGATTCTCTTAGATTTAGTCGTGTTGCTGTAATTTAAACAAACCTGAACTGTAATACTTATCATCTTGATAAAAATATACTATCTTGATTAAGATCTTAACGAGTCAATCAAACCTTGGTTCTTGCTGTTGTCAGGCAGAGCAGGTGGAGAAGACGATGATGCGTTCGATGATGAGTTCCAAGGGATCCCAGGATTCAAGCAGTCCAGTCCAAGTGCACCTTCCAAAACATATTTTAAAAAAACTTAAACAAAATGTATGTTTCAGTTGACAATCAATAATACCAAATTTTGTTTTTCTTACATTGCTTAAAGCAAGGCAATGTGGCGATATTCATAAAATTGCTGTAACCTTCACGGCATTCACAGCTGTACAAAAACAGATTTTTCTTTTTGCAAATTCCTCCTCCACAATTCATCCAATGACAAACTATACAGAAACATCCAGAGTCATATATACACACAATCACACATCGTGGATGGAGAAGCAAATGAGATTAGGGATTATGTAACCATCGAAAAATGAAGCATTGTTGTCTTTGGGAGGCGTTGGGGGCTGTGCTGGAGATCCTTCCTCACCGCAAGTTAGATCAAAGGTACCTAAAATGATGAATATACATATTGTTATATTATATATGATCACACCAACCTAACTAACTAATTTTAAAGAGAGATGTAACGATAGAGAATTAATTTACAGTTGGGGATGACGCAAGGAAGAAACTTGAGGTTGTGGTCAACTTGCTTCCAACCATTATCACACTCACATTCATACTTAAAAGTTGCGTTTGATGATTCTTTGCATTTCCCTTTCCCACATACAACTGCCTTGCATATATTATCTATTTTTATGAGAAAAATTAAATCAACCAAATTAAGATGAGTCGCAACATACTATAGGGATGAAAAAAAAGTTAAGAAGAGGAAGACAGACCGAAAATAGGAGAGAGGAAATCGCAAGTAGCTGTCTTCTGGTAGACTAGAAGTAAAGCTGCAACGAAGCAGAGTGTGTTCGCAACACAAGCCATGAATCTTTCTTCAAAATAAAGAAAAACAAATCTGAAAAGTACTAATAATATGATTTTTTTTTTTTTTTTGTAAACTTAATATGATATACAAAAAGCAAAGATTGTTATATATATTAGTTGGGGATTTGGTAAGTGTGCAACACCATCTATATGTCTATATTTCTTTCTCTAACACAGATGAAGTCTGTTATAGAAGGAGATTCTTTTCCATCTGTTAAATTTTCTTCTAAAAATAGTTATATTTTTCTAAAAATAATCTTTTATTTTAAGAATTGAAGTATAATTTCTTTTATTTTCTTATTTGCAGTTTCTTTGATAAATAGAGATACTATATATTTACATCAATTTTATTTTGGTTCAATACAAAGGTATTATATAAACTCATCTGATAATTTTTCTTAAAAATAAGTTAACAAAAACAATTATTTATTTTATGAAATATTATAAATTAGTAAACCAAATGATCATACTGAAAATAAAAGTTATGATTTTAAAATACAAGATCTTTTTCTCTAAACAATACAATTATATTTTATAGTATTAGATGTGGATTATAGAAGGTTTTAAACTAATAATAACATTTAGTATAGAAATAAAGATGAGTTGGGGATCTCTAAGGTGGATGGTAGAGTATCTACAAGTGAGGAATTTTTTTATATGAATATAAATAAATAAATAAATAAAATAGTAGTATTTGTAACATAATACATATCTATTATTAAGTTTAAGTTTACCATAAAGTTAAATGAATGATGTGAAGATAAATGGTAGACGGAAATTTTTTTGACAAAAAAAAGACAGAAATTTTAAGGAGATTCTAGAAACAAATAAGATCAAGTTATTTAAATTAAGATAGAGAAGTCAGAGGATTTAACAAAGGGCTCTTATCTCTAACAATTACTCATTTATCTATACTATTATTTGCGAAGTGATTTTTGCAACGGAGCTCTCACGTTGAAAGTTAGAGTGGTTAATATCATTTATACCCTTAATAAATTTTTATAAGAAATACCTAAAAATAAAAAACAAATTTTAAATTAATCTAGAAATATATTTTAAAGTTAAACAATAATTCCTATATATTGTGTTATTATCTGAAAATGTGTTAATTAAAATTTACAAATTCAAAATCAGAAAATACAAAACTAAATATTATTCAAGTAAAATTCTTAATTTTACATAACTAAAAATAAATATTGAGTGATTTTAAAAATTTATTTATTAAAAATGAATATAGTATACAGTAAAATTTTCAAAAAATTATAATATGTAAGAAATTTTCAAATGAAAACATAAATAATAATTTATCATTATAATTTTTAATTAATAGTATATGTATTAATAAATAATCATAAACGCTTAAGCCCGCATGTGCGGGCAAAACACCTAGTTTCACTTTAAGTGATGTTTAAGATAAACACACATATTAAGAAAATACAAAATTTTGTATAATTTACATTGTTTACATAAAACTATTATTAAATCAAATAAATTTAACTAATAAAAAAAGATAATATATATATATATATATATAATTTATCACAAATATCAAACAACAGTAAATTTCTATCTAAAACATCTCTTATAATGAAAACATCACTTATTATGAAACAAAATAAAAATCTCTAAACATCACTTAAAGTGATTCAAAAGGAGTAAACTACAAGATTCGCTCTGGAATTTCTTGCAATAATATATATATATATATATATATATATATATATTATAACTGAAGAATTCTTCAGTTATATATATATTATAACTTAAGAATTTAAACATTCAATAATTCTTGAAAAGAGATAGAAAAGTCACATTGCAAAAATAAAATAGTATTTTCATAGTTTATCGTAGTTAATAATATTTAAAAATATTTTTAATAAGTTTATGAAAACGGAGAAAATTCTAATCCAACTAGATTAATATAATAAGTTCACTCTATATAAAAAAGCTCATGTGTTCTCTCTCTACCCCAAGCAAGATGGTTATAAGGCCATGAGAGAGAGGAAAAGGTATTTAATATTTGTTCTAAAATTATAAGTGATTGCTTTTTGCCAGACCTTAAAGACATCGACATTATAGGTGAGCTCTGAGTAAACAATTGCTTGTGTGTTCTCCACGTTTCTCTTCCAGTATATTCTCTAACCTACATTGACGAGCTTATCAGAAAATGTATCATCGAGTTTGATTTTGGTTTTAGGTCAAACGATATTTGCCATCGAGGAACAATATGCAAGGCGGTCTTTTTTTGAACTTGAATGTTTATGCTATTACAAACTATAAGAAATATTACAAAGATAATATTACATACAATAATTTAACCTATCATATGAGAATTTACGTCTAACTGCACCGCCCTAACCCGTCGTATGAAGATTCACACTTGACAGTTCTACTTGCACCATGCTGAAGATCTTTGTAACAACAACTGGTATCAGGGCCTTAGTGTTTGTCGATCTAAGTGATGAATGCAAAAATTAAGGTGGAGAAGTTTGATGGGAAAGGAGACTTATCATTGTGGAAGAAGAAGATGCTTGCACATCTTTCTAAAAGATGTATTAAAAGAATCTTCATCACCTTCTGTGTCAGCAATCAAGAAGAATGAAGATAAGGATGCATACAAGGAGAGATTGGTGAGAGAGGAAGTCAAAGGTTTGAAATATCATAGAAGGTCATGAATCTGATCATTCTCAATGTGTGCTATCATGTGTTAAGAAATATATAGCTGTGTACTACAACATATTCTACATGAGCCACACTTGAAAGGTTGACTATTTCTAAGACTCTACCAAATAGGATTCAGTTGAAACACAAGTTTAATACATTCAAGATGGACAAATTCGGACTATGGATGAGAACATCGATAAAAAACAGGCAAACTATGTTTATAGAGAACCAATTCTAGTTCATTCACCTACTTTTAAAAAATTTAGTCTTTTGTTTAAGTTATCAGCGTTGGAGTTACTCTCAGTTTTCAAATCAAGTTAGATGTGAAGCTTTTGAGAAAAAAAAAACTTTTGGGGTAATGATGCCACTGGTATCAAATAGAGATTCAGTTGAATTTTTTTACTTTTTAGGATTATATCATGCTATTTGATTTTTTTAATTATGTTTCTTTCATTCATTTGTACATAACTTTTGATAAATGTATTTAACATTTTAACCAAAAAGAAAGGAAAATGTTGACTATAGTGGTATTTTTCTTTGTCCCATTCATTATCTAATCTTTGAAGATATAGATAGGCTGCTTTGTGGTTTTGTTGAATGGCATCTCGAAGCTATACTTTATCGAGCCAACCGAGTTGCTATCGGAATTGCTTCAAGTGTTATTTAGGATGTCGACTGACGACTGCAATCCTAGTTATCAGTATGTTCAAGATTTTAGCTTTCTTGAAGAAATTAGTTTGACTTTTCTCTAGTTGCGACTTGTGATTTCCCCTCCCTTGAGTTTTGTCTTTTTCATAAAATTTTCTCAAATAGTTAAAAAATGATAGATTGATGAAAATATTAAATTGGAAGAAGTATTATTAATAGATTACGGTATGTATATGCTTATATATAGATGACTAAACCTAATTCTTAAACTTTTTTTTTTTTTTTGTAACAACCTAATTCTTAAACTAACATGGAATATTACAGTATAGATAATGATAAGTTTCATATTTTAATATATTGATGTTTATATTTAATTCTTTGGATTTGAATTGATCTTCTCGATCTCACAATACAGCTCATATGTGGTAAGATGAGTGAGATTAAACAAATCTTTCAAGTATGGTAGTAGAAGTAACTCCTTAGGAGAATTGAAGGCTCGTGATTTGTAACAACGAGCTCTTTTTGACAGTAGAAGTAGAAGCATGTTTTTGGGTCACCAAAATACATAGTGCGAGTAGTAGTAGTCGAAACACATGTGGTAAGTCAATGTACGTACCGAGCTTATGCTTCGTGTTAGGGATGCTGACGTAAGACTCATGCACATGGTTTACGTAAAAGCTAATGCACAACTGTGTGCATCATAGACAGCCCGTGTAGAAGTAGAATTTGTGGTGGCTTGATGAAGCGGCAACAATAGATTGCTGCGGCTTGATGAAGCAGTGATGATAGAAATAATAACATGAAGAGCAAGTAACAATGGCATGGATGTTCAAGTTTGCAAGCTACGAATACTTGTGGAGCGGAGTTGTCTTGAGTAGTAAAGTAGTGGGAAGCAGCGATCTTGTTGTTATGAATGGAAACAAAAACGGCTTTGATATGAATGGAGAAGAAGCAACAGCTTTATAAAGCTTGTTTGTTCATATGTGTAAGCCTGTGGATTTGCCAGAGATGATCTCGACGGCTTATCAAATGGAATCTAGCTCGTTGTACAGTGTGGTTTGCAGAGAAATGCAGGCACATAACAGAGGTGCTCACAATCAGCAGCCAGCTAAGGCCCTTACATCAGCATCACCGGGCTGGAAGATGAAAGCAGTGACAGAAGTACCTTATCAAGCTCCACAGAAGCGAAGTCAGGTGGGTGATCAAAGACCTCAGCTTAAACTAACTGAAGCAGAGATAGCAGAAAAGAAACGATTGAAACTGTGCTTCAAGTGTGATGAAAAATGGTCAAGAAGACATTTGTGTCCTAACAAGGATCTTCAGATTGTGACCGTATTGAATGGATTGGAAGTGGAAATCTTGGATCAGAATTCAGAAGAAGTCGTGGAAGGGGAGCAGGACTACACATCTGAATTGATGGAGTTATCATTGAACTCGTTTCTGGGATTTTCATCCCCAACTACTACGAAGATGAAAGGTATGGTAAAAAAACAGGAGATTGTGGTGATGTTGGACAGTGGTGCTACACACAATTTCATCACGCCTACAGCTGCAAAACAAGCTAAGCTCAAGATAACCACAAATGATAAACTGGAGATTTCCTTGGGAACTGGAGTGGTGGTTTCGGGTACCATCCAGGTTACTTCGGTAAAGTCGGTATGCGATACTTTCACAAGCTTCGTAACAAGTTCTTCTGCCCGATCGTCAACCTCGACAAGCTGTGGTCGCTCGTCCCTGAGGATGTGAAGGCTAAGTCGACGAAGGATAAGGTTCCGTTGATCGACGTGACGCAGCACGGGTTCTTTAAGGTGTTGGGGAAAGGTCATTTGCCTGAGAACAAGCCTTTTGTTGTGAAGGCGAAGCTTATCTCCAAGACGGCAGAGAAGAAGATTAAGGAAGCTGGTGGTGCTGTTGTGCTAACTGCTTAGGTTTATCGAAAGTCTCTTCTCGTTGTGGTTCTATTGTTGGATCTTTAAGGATGTCTTTGCCTCCAAAGTTGTAGGTTTGAATCTTTGTCGGAATTTTTTTATAAATGGTTGTTATGACATTGATACTTGCATTTTTGGACAAGTGTTAGATAGGTCGTTACAATGCTTGTCTGGATTGGATTAGCTTTCATGTTAGTTTGCTTAATAATTATCGACAAATTTCGATCACGCAAAACTGTTTAAGCTGTCAATGTGTTCGTTTGAAGGAAAACAGTCATTTTATACTCATTTAGTTTATATCCGACTTATATCTGCAAAAACATACTTTAAAAAAATTCAAAGTTAATTTTGTTGACTATGATGTTATAGAGAGGTTGAAGGGTTTTAGTTTGAGAAAAATATAAGAACTTTAAGTAACAAGAACTTAANGTACCCGAAACCACCACTCCAGTTCCCAAGGAAATCTCCAGTTTATCATTTGTGGTTATCTTGAGCTTAGCTTGTTTTGCAGCTGTAGGCGTGATGAAATTGTGTGTAGCACCACTGTCCAACATCACCACAATCTCCTGTTTTTTTACCATACCTTTCATCTTCGTAGTAGTTGGGGATGAAAATCCCAGAAACGAGTTCAATGATAACTCCATCAATTCAGATGTGTAGTCCTGCTCCCCTTCCACGACTTCTTCTGAATTCTGATCCAAGATTTCCACTTCCAATCCATTCAATACGGTCACAATCTGAAGATCCTTGTTAGGACACAAATGTCTTCTTGACCATTTTTCATCACACTTGAAGCACAGTTTCAATCGTTTCTTTTCCGCTATCTCTGCTTCAGTTAGTTTAAGCTGAGGTCTTTGATCACCCACCTGATTTCGCTTCTGTGGAGCTTGATAAGGTACTTCTGTCACTGCTTTCATCTTCCAGCCCGGTGATGCTGATGTAAGGGCCTTAGCTGGCTGCTGATTGTGAGCACCTCTGTTATGTGCCTGCATTTCTCTGCAAACCACACTGTACAACGAGCTAGATTCCATTTGATAAGCCGTCGAGATCATCTCTGGCAAATCCACAGGCTTACACATATGAACTACTTCTCGCATCTCCGGTGTTAAACCGTTCATGAAAATCCCTTCAAGTTGTGTATCAGATAACCCAGACACTTGAGTCGATAGATCCTCAAAGCGGTGAATGTACTCCGCCACCGGACCTGTTTGCTTAATTGCAAAGAACGGTTGACTTGGATCTCTTAACTTCTCTCTGCTGAACCGAGCAATTAACTTCTCTTTAAATTGTTGCAAGCTGATAAACAGACGTCGACGAAGCTCACTGTTAAACCAACTCAAAACATCCCCTGCTAAGCTCACTGACAACACATCCAGTTTCATCATTTCATCATAACCGGCAATCCTGAAAAATCTCTCAGCGAGAGCTATCCAGCCAAACGTATCCGTACCATCAAAAACGGGTAGCTCAACTCTCCTCAACATACTATCTCTGTTACCAACAATCATACTACGATTCGCCGTTTCATCCATCCTAAAACTACGGCCAGGTTCCAGATGAGAAACGTGTACCTGATATGCCGATACGTTGGGATTGATGTTCTCCGAATCCTCTCCTTGTTTCGCGAATCCTCTCTTCATCATCTCACACATCGTCGCGAATTGCGATTCCATCTTCGTCTCCAACAGCTCGATTCTCGATTGAGTGCGTTTCTCGAGCTCTACCTGAGCTGTAATCGTCGTCATGATCGTCTTTGATAAAGATTCGATCGTCATCGGTTGTTTCTCCATTGTCGATTGTTTCTGACTCGCCATACTCGCTCCACGGTTTCGCGATTGTTCGATCTCGAAGCTTCACCGCACCAATTTGATAAGAACAAAGCACTTTATTGATCAATATCAAAGGAATTACAAGGAACCCAAGTGTATAGGCTTGCAAGTCCAATGTTCGATACTCACACTCTGAGTAACAAACTTCAATTCACAAAAGCTACTATACCGGATAAATATCCTATTCCGATGATTGATCAGTTGCTCGACGAGTTACATGGAGCCAAGTATTTTTCGAAGCTGGATCTGCGTTCTGGTTATCATCAGATTCGAATGAAGGAGGCAGATATCGAGAAGACTGCTTTTCGAACTCATGACAGCCATTATGAGTTTATTGTCATGCCATTTGGATTGACAAATGCCCCAGCAACCTTTCAGGCCTTGATGAATGAGATTTTCAAGCCATTTTTGCAAAGATTTGTTTTAGTTTTTTCGACGATATATTGGTTTATAGTCGATCAATCGAAGAACATGAGAAGCATTTGGAAGTGGTCTTGAGAGTGTTGTTAGACCAGAAGCTGTTTGCCAACAGGAAAAAGTGCATATTCGGACAGAATCAAGTCTAGTATTTGGGTCATGTGATCTCAGTTCATGGAGTGTCTACGGATCCTATCAAGATTGTTGTTGTTCAGAAGTGGCCGATTCCAAGAACTGTGAAGGAGTTAAGAGGGTTTCTTGGGTTGACAGGCTATTATAGAAGATTTGTTCATCACTATGGGTTGATAGCGAAACCTTTAACATAACTTCTTAAGAAGGATCAATTTGATTGGTCTGATCAAGCACAAGCTGCTTTTGAGAAGCTAAAATCTGCAATGATCACAGCTCCAGTTTTGACTTTACCTGATTTTTCTAAAGAGTTTATTGTTGAATCAGACGCATCAGGTTATGGGTTGGGAGCAGTGCTCATGCAGGATCACCATCCAATTGCTTATTTCAGTCACGGATTGACTGACAAGGAGCAACTTAAACCGATTTATGAAAGGGAATTGATGGCTATTGTTCTGTCTATTCAGAAGTGGAAGCATTATTTGCTTGGGAGACGATTTATAGTCAGAACTGATCAACAGAGTTTGAAGCATTTGCTGGAACAACGAGAAGTTACATTGGACTACCAGTGCTGGCTGACTCGTATCTTAGGATATGAGTTTGAGATTGAGTATAAAGTGGGAGCAGAGAATAAAGTAGCTGATGGTCTTTCTCGCATTGTTTACCCGGCTGCCAGGGAAATGTCATCCTTTCTGTTATCATTGACGGTTCCTACAACACTACAGTTACAGGATCTGTTCCAGGAGATTGAAGAATGCAATGAGATTCAGTCGCTATTGTCGCGAGTGATGGCAGGGGAAGTGGTGAAACAGGGATACTCAGTAATTGAAGGCAGGTTGTATTATAAGCAGCGATTGGTTATTCCGCACAAGTCGAAATTCATTCCTCTAATTCTGCGCGAGTGCCATGATGGGTTGATGGGGGGACATTCGGGCATTTTGAAAACACTGAGAAGGATCCAAAGTCAGTTTTATTGGAAGAATATGCGGAAACTGGTGCAAGATTATGTGGCCAACTGTGCGATTTGCCAGACCCACAAGTATACTACACTTTCTCCAGCAGGTCTATTACAGCCGATTCCTATTCCTTCTCGGATTTGGGAGGATATATCACTAGATTTCATTGAAGGCCTACCTAAGTCAAATGGCATCAATGTGATTCTGGTTGTTGTGGACAGACTGAGCAAATACAGCCACTTTATCGGCCTAAAACATCCGTTTACTGCTATGGAGATTGCACAGAAATTTGTTCAGGAAATAGTAAGACTTCATGGGTTTCCAAAGTCGATCATCTCTGATCGAGATAAAATTTTCTTGAGCAGTTTCTGGAAGGAATGTTTTCGTATATCAGGGACATAGTTGCGGTTCAGTACTGCCTTTCATCCACAATCTGATGGTCAAACGGAAGTGACTAATCGATGTCTCGAGACTTATCTTCGGTGCTTCTCGTCAGGGCATCCTAAGACGTGGTTTAAGTTCCTACCGTGGGCGGAGTTTTGGTTCAATATGTCATTCCACACGTCTTTACAGTGTTCTCCGTTCAAGTTAGTCTATGGCAGAGAACCCCCTTCGTTGATTCAGTATGAGATGGGGGGTACTCAAAACTTTGAACTTGAGAAGATGTTGTTGGAACGTGATGCGGTCTTACAAGACGTGAAAGAACACTTGCTGCGTGCCCAAGCTATCATGAAGAGCAATGCCGACAAACATCGACGAGATCTTGAGTTTGCAGTGGGAACGAGGGTCTACTTGAAATTATGACCATATCGCCAACATTCTGTCAGTCGCAGGTTTTGTCAGAAGTTAGCAGCTCGATACTATGGTCCCTTTGAGGTCATTGAGCGCATTGGGGCAGTGTCATATCGTCTGAAGCTTCCGGACAGTTCCAGGATACATCTTGTCTTTCATATTTCGCAGCTTAAGCCGGTGATCGGGAAGGATCATGTGGTTACTTCGTTACCTGAAGTTCTTTTGACTGATAATGAGTTGGTGGTGATTCCGCAAGAGATTGTGGGCCATCGTTACGATGCTCAAGGATTTCTTGAGCAATTAGTTCGTTGGACTGGATTGCCGGAACATGAGAACTCGTGGTTGCGTGCAGCGGAGTTTAAAAGGCAGTTTCCGGCATTTCCACTTGAGGGCAAGCTGGTGCTTGAAACGGGGGGTATTGATATGCCTATGAGGGCTTACTACAGAAAGAGGAAGAGAGGAAGAGGTGAGGTGAAGAGTAAGATCACAGGAGAAGATGAGCTGGCTTTAGCTAATAAGTAATTGTTTGTAATAGAGTTGTAAATGGACCTTGGGTATATATAACAAGGGCCATTAGATATTTTCTTTTATCGCTTTTGTGAATTGAAGTTTGTTACTAAGAGTGTGAGTATCGAACATTGGACTTGCAAGCCTATACGCTTGGGTTCCTTGTAATTCCTTTGATATTGATCAATAAAGTGCTTTGTTCTTATCAGTTAGTGTGTTGGCTCTAGTAAAAGTGTATGATGGATTGCTTGAGAAGGTAGTCTTCAAGTCACATCTTCAAACTAGAAGTTAAAGAACCATCATAGTTATAAAAACACATGTGCTTGACGTAAGAGGTCAATCATCTTAACAAGCATGAGGTCATGTATCTCCACATGCACGAAGAGAACCTGGGTTGTAGTTCCCTTGTTTTCTTTTCACAAATCATATGTAGCCTTAACCAGGACCGTGCCTCAATACAAGCTCATTAAGCATTAGCTTGAGGGCTGATATTTTTATAAACGATTTAAGGTCCAATTACAATGAAAATCAGTTAGTTCAGATGATAAAATTTGGTTGGTAAAGCCAGCAGTGTGTTGAGTTTGAGTCCCAAGCGCAGTATATTTGCATTGGTTTGTTTAAAGTTTTCTAAAAATGTTCATTGTAGGACCAAAGAAATTATTTCTAAGCATGTATATGTCAGGCGGGGCTCTGGCCTTTAACAAAATTTACAAGCAAGAAGATGAAATAGTTTTTTTTTTGTTTTTGAGTAGATAGAAAAATAAGTACAGATCCGCATGTTTTAGATTTTTTTAAAAAGGTTTTGTAATGCCCTTCATTGTTTAAGTTCTATACATAATTCTTAGATAATTTTGATAATGCCCCATATAACATTCATCTCTACATTCGCCATTACTTCTAGTTATTTAACCGCCTGACGACCAGGTCCAACCCAATATATATCACTGCCTAAAGCAAAATATTGTTTTTTTTTTTTGAAAAGAAAAGGTTAAACCCGAGTCTATTAAAGATACATACCTAACCTCTGGATGGGAGATGCAGTCCACGAATAAACCCTCTTCCGGATATTCAAATGGACTGAAAAGCAGTAATCCATATCCGTGTATAGTAACCAGGAAAATATAACTTAGTTTCGCATGGCAGATGAATCGAACTTGAAATGTGGTGACATCCCAATTAAACCCTTCCCCTTACCACTTGACCACACGCTCCCGGTCAAAGCAAATTATTGTTTTGGCATCCCTTTCATTTCGAACCAAGCACCCTCAACTCAGATAAGCGATTCACAATCACTAGGCTATAAGCGATATTTAATTTATTTTGGCGCCTAAAACCGGTGCTTTCACAGCTTTAGGTCTAAGCTGGCACTGTTGACTACATATGCAAAAGATTCAAATGCAGAATAAATAAATGATTCAAATGTGTCGACGTCAATCAAATAAAGCTGAAACATCAGGATATAAATGCCAATGTGGTCTTAAGAAAGTTGTGTCGGCAAAAGAACTGGAAATAGCGGTATAATGAGAAGAAGCTAAATTGTAAGCAGAAAATGGCGACATGATCCGAGAGTTTCGATATGTTGAAAGAGTTTTTAGAAATAATCATAGTGTCTAAAGTTTTGACAGCCCATCCACTTTAGTAAACATTTACTACAAAGGAATTAAGTGGTTAGGTGGTCCATGCATGTGTCTCGATACTAACACGTAAAATGGAATATGGTTTCGTTTAGACCTATGTTTCTGTATTGATTATTAATAGAAGTATATTTGATTATATTAATGTCTTAGCGTAACATGAATCAAGCGAGAAATGTGTAAAACTCTAAAATAAAAACGAGACTTATAGTATGGTAGTGATTAACTTGAGGGTAAAAACTCAAAACGGTGAAGTCATCAAAATTCGAGCTTTGATCATTAGAGAATTAGCATTTCAGCATCGTCAGGGAAATGAGACCGACACGTGGTAACATGTGACTAGTTTAAACCATTTTTGTGTGGTCAAAATATCCATGTATAATTCAAAAAAAAACTCTAAAATAAAAGACAAATTATCCATCAATAATATCTCATCGAAACCGTCTCAAACTAATTGGAAGCTATGTAGAAATTTTATATCTAAAGAATGGAAATAAAAACGGCAAACGGCGCCGTATTCGTTGCCGGCCGCCGGAAATAAATAAGAAAAGGAACGGCAAAACAGACAACAAAGTTATGGTTTGGATGATTTGATGAAAACATAATGGAAACTAGTCAACGTCTTGTAACATGCCATGTGATTGCCAGCTTCATCACAAACTCCGACACATATGATCATGCTACTGTTCAAATATTAATATTTATATAGAACTATATTGTTTTTAAGAGATTTTAGTAGTTAACTATTAATGCAAGTTATATGGAGTTATGTACAAATCCCCATTCATATAATTGGAACAAAGTTCCAAATCGTGTAGTAGCCACTAATTAATCGTCAATGACAGTACTACGAGACGAAACACTCTTATCTGATGATTGGCTATGTGATTCAACAATTTATATATAAGTAGTACTCCTAGTAGTTTTGTTTGGTGGTGCCTTTTGGGTTATTTTAAAACTATTTAGCATTCCAATACATTCTTATCATATTTGAGCTTAATCGAATTCAGAGACATTGTCTACTCCAGTCCGAATCGGGTTTGATAAAGAAAGATTGAAAATACACATAAAACGATCTTATATATAATTTAGTTTTGTAAACTGATTTACTTTTATTTTGTTCATGTCAACTAAACTCAAAATATTCATTCAGTGGCGCCAGATAACATATTCTGCGGATGTTTTCTTTCTTCTTATTGCAAGGACCTAATGATCATTTGACTATAATCCAAAAGCTAACTTAAAAGAATACTTTTCAATATGCTTAAAACAAAATTTGCAACTTTTTGTTTTTTCATGTGTAGATTCCCACATGACATCTGCATGCCAATCCCTTATGAGATTAGTTCACATATAAGGCTATAGACCATCGGGTAAACTAAACGAACCATATCTCCCACCAAAAATATTTAACCCCACAAAATAAGAGCTGAGAGATGATTATATTCTGTTTACAAATATAGTTACTTAATTAAAAAGATTTTTTTTTGTTTGCGATATCATTAATTTATACGAGGTTTGTATCAGTTTTAACGAGACATGGTACAGGTAGTATAGAATATACCATATCAGTAATTCAGTATAGTATATGGACCATTTGTGATATATTTAAGCTGAATACACCTAATTATTTTGTTTTAATCTGATTTTCCTGTATAAAACAATACTTACTACATGTAAGAAATTTATTCAATTTCAGCAACCGTCTTTCAACCCCAAATTGTCTGGAACTGGAAGCACCCATCTTTGTCTTCAAAACCTAAACAGTTGATTTAGATCCATCACATATTTTTTTATGGTGCATTTTCATCATACGTATAATTGATTTATGGATTGAAAGAAAAGTTAAAATTGAATTGTAAAGGGTCTTAGTATCAAATGATGTCCTCCATTTTTAGGGGGTCCTAGCTCCGACCAAGAAAATAAATACTTTGGATTTATCCGTTAATGAGACCAAGGCATAATAAAAGAGAAGCATATCTATTATTTTTATCATCTTGGGTCATTTACTGTAAATGGCATACTCTTTCGAACTTTCAAATATAATTACGTTTCGGGTACAAAACTCATGAAAAATAAATATTTTCAAGTTCAAAAGATATATTGGAATTATGTTCTGTGATGGTTCTCCAAGCTTAAGAAAGAAAAAAGACAATTGAAAAAACATAAAAAGCATTGAGAATCGCAAAAAAGAAGCAGAAAAAACGGAAGAATGAGTTCATGACTTTGGGTCCGAGAGGAAGAAAAGGATCCGTTAGAAAACTATGATTTAAGATAAACACTTAGTATGTAAAAAAACGGTCTCTTAAATAAGAGATATAAGAACCGTCTTCTAGCCGAAAAATGTAAAAAAAAATATATCAAATCATGAGTTAAGAACCCCGGTTAAAAAAACAGGGATAATGATGTTTTAATTCACGGAGGCAATAGTAATCTACTAGCTTGAGTTTTATATCAGCAGCTCTGATTACTGAGAACTATAATTATATTTTCCTGAACAGTCTCATTCAACTGACCAAAAACTATAACTACTAACATCATTTTCTCATACATTTCAGTGTGGGGCAATAAAGCCAACCGTGTTTTTATTATTCCAAATGTTTCCATCTAATATATAATACATTTTCAATGTAATATATGTATCACGCTAAATTCCATGAACGCAGAACGTCCCTTCTAAGAAAATACAAGTTTAGATTCATGATAAAGTATTTCACACGGACTCTGCATGGTCTTTACCTTTTTCACATGGCTCAGCCATCTCAAAATCACACTATCTAATCACACTTTTGATGGTGCAGTAACAAATCAATATATCAGTATATGTTACGTAATTAGCTAGGTACTTCTTCACACAAACTGTCCTACATAAGTGTTGAAGACAAAGTCACAAAGGTATCCATATCTTTATCATCTTAACTATCTTATTTATATGATATCAGTCACAAGTTTTTTTTTTGTCGTGACACAATTGGTTTATATAAATACAAACTTTGAAACATCCACGTTAACACAAAGAAACAACGATCAACGTTTACTTATATAGTTCATGAGCAGGAGTCTGAAGTATATAGCCATAAGACTAGCTGAGACTACGTCAAAGGGTATTTTCGTACTTTATGATATCAAATCTGATTAATTGAGATTGTGTAGTTGGCCTTCTAGTGGCTTAATCGTGGCCATGGAGCTTCCCCTCTGCTTCTTCTTCTCCCAAATCACCCTACAAATATACTTTTAAAAAATTTAATATAAAACAAATAAAATAACATATCTTCATAGCAACGAGTGGTAAGAACCGACTAGATCTACATAGAGTTATCCAAGTTATGTACGACCATGTTTAATGATGTTCTTACAATTACAATGGAGTTCTTAGTGTAATTTAAGAACTAATTTTTAATTTTAACTAAAATAAAAATAAAAATCTTTTGAATTTTTTTTTAATTAAAGTCAAGAATTTCACCCTACTTCACCCTATAACTTTTTCGTAATTTAAGAATTTCACCCAAAGAACATTTCATTAATTATGCTCTAACGTATATGTCCATGTATTTTTAATATTACCTACTTTTTAGGTTTACTGACCAAAAAAAAGAAAACAAAAGTAAAGAAAAATAGTACACAGAGACAAAATAGATTAGAATTTAAACTTTCCAATATAAATCAACCAATAAGAGAATGCAAAGAATGGAAAAAAATTGAATGTTACTGAGTGATGGGTAGTTAAAGAACTTATGGTGTTAGGCTGTCCAAGAAAAGAAGCATCTAAAGAGTTCTTGAGTACAACGTCTTAAATAACAAAATGTCAGTCCCATTATAACCTCTCAAAAACCAAACACACACACACATTATACAATCTCTTCTTCTCTGACATATAATGGTGGTTTGAGCAAAGCTTTTTTCCAGAAGATATAATGGGGAAAACAAGCAAGTGGATTCGGAATTTCTTAACAGGAAAAAAAGAGAGAACAAAAGAAAAGATTAATCAGAGCGAGTGTGGATTCACTTCTACGACTCCAGGCACTCCTAAAGAGAAACGTCGATGGAGTTTTAGACGTTCTTCTGCCACTGCACCACCACCTTGTGCTTCTACCCTCAAAGACTCATCTCCACCGCCTCAACCACCACCTCCTCCTCCACTACCACAACCATTTGTAGATGAGCAGAGCAAGAACGTTTCAGCCGCAGTGATTGCAGTGGATGTCGAAGAACTTGCAGCAGTGAAGATTCAAGCTTGCTTTCGTTCTCATCTGGTAAAACTCTCTTTCTACCTTCAAATTTGTGTTCAAGAGTTCTTTTTTTATACAAAAATTTGGGGCAGGCAAAGAAAGCATTAAGAGCGTTAAAAGGGTTGGTGAAACTACAAGCACTTGTGAGAGGTCATTTAGTAAGGAAACAAGCAACGGCTACACTTAGATGTATGCAAGCATTGATTACACTTCAAGCTAAAGCTCGAGAACAGAGGATACGTATGATCGGAGATTCACCAACAAAACCCACAAATCCAAGAACATCGATTCATAAAACATGGATCCATAACATTTACCACGTAATGGATCTAACCCAGATCTCAAAATCCAATCTTGACAACACCCAGATCCCAAAGTTTCTGACTTTGACTCCTCTGTTTTTGTTTTTGCAGGAGAATGAAGAAAACATCAAGATTGTGGAAATGGACACTCAGTCTAAATTCTACTCTCCAGCTCCTTCTGCTATAACAGATATGAGTCCTCGAGCGTATAGTAGCCATTTCGAGGATTGTAACTCGTTCAACACAGCGCAAAGCAGTCCTCAGTGTTCCAGATTCAAAGAGTATTACAATGGAGATTCTTTGTCTTCTTACGATTACCCTCTCTTCCCAAATTACATGGCTAATACTCAGTCTTCTAAAGCCAAGGCTCGGTCTCAGAGTGCGCCTAAGCAGAGACCTCCTGAGATCTATGAGAAGCAGCCTAGCGGGAGGAGAAGATCTTCGATGGAAGCACCGAGGAATGGTGTCCCCAGAGCTGTAAGGATGCAGAGATCTTCATCTCAGTTAGGCAAGGAAAGTCAAAGTCATCAGCATCATCTGCATCAGTGGATGGCAGTTAAGCTCGATAGATCTAACATTTCTCTTATGGAGAGTGAATGCGGTTCTACCAGTACAATTATGACCAATAGCAACTACGGTAGACATGTTGATGTGAGTCTGTAAAGGTTACTTGTTTCCCAAGAAAACATTACTTGAGCTTAATCTTATGTTTATTGCTCTCTTGTTCTTGGTTATGTGTTGTTTTGTTTATTTTCTTTCTTGTTTTCGGTTGTGTTGTTGAAGGTTGGGAACATGTACTGAAAAGTGTGATTTAGAAACTAGTAAGTGATTTGATTGCTGGAAGAAAATAGATAAGCTTAGTAACTGAAGAAGGATTCGTTTTCTCGATGTTCAATAAGAAATCTCCATATGCAAAGAAAGTATTTAGTAGAACTGTAGAAGAGAATATCGTCTTAACTCTTGATTTGCCTTTTGTCTTATATTATATGAAATTTAGGAGACTTGAAAGAATTACAGTATGAAAGCCAAATAGTCCATAAATAAATACATTTTAGACGATTGGAGAACCAAATAATAGATCTATATAGATCTACATTTATAAAGTTTGAATCATTGCATAAGAGATGTGAAATTTAAAGTAAATAACTTATCTCTAGCTAGAAAAAGATATACTCCATATATTTCAATATAAATGATGTTTAAGTCTTTTACACATAGATTAAGAAAACACAAACTTTCATACAATTTAATTTTGGTTACAAAAATATCATTAAATGAAATTTGTTCAACCAATAAAAAAAAATATTTTGTAATTGGTCACAAAATTCAAATGATATTAAATTCTACTTAAAATAATGAGAACATCAATTATTTTGTAATAATTTTTTTTTCTTTAAACATCACTTAAAGTGATATGGAGGGATTAATAACTTATATAAATTTCCCCAAGCTAAAATCATATAATTATGAAACTAAATATTTTTTTATTGATTAACATACCCAAAAAAGGCAATTATGGATATTTGACTTTTGTTTACACTAAATTAATTTGACTTTGGTTTACACTAAATTAATTTGACTTTGGTTTATGGTTTAGATTATGTAATTAATGCGTTTAAACGCAAACTTTTCAAAATGATAGATGAAAATTTTAAATATACATAGATGGCTTTTTTTTGTTGTAAATTGTAGATGGTCTTTTATGTTGTTTGTAACAATGCACAGTGAACTTTTCGAAATAATCATTATTCAAACCTTTTTCCACTTCAATAAGCTATATAAATTACAAGTAAAAGTAATATATGTTTGAAGTAAATATATAGCTATAAACTATGATTATATAATGATTGAAAAATCAATATAGTTAACATAAATTATATATAGGCATGCATCTTTCATTTTTTTTCAAATGATTACTACGAATGCTTATTCATACATTGCAAAATTATTATTATCATGTTTGGCTACATCTGAAACAATAATAGTTTTTGTAACAGATTGTTCTCAATTGGTGAAGATAGTGTCAACACCAGAAGAATAATCAGTTTTCATTACACATATGGACGAATTTCAACAATGTAAAGAATTCTTCTCTATCTTATCAATCAAACATATACCAAGAACATATAATACAATGGCGGACAAGCTTGCACGTGGCGCAAGGAGTTCTCCTTCTGTTTTTCTATATGTTGATTCGGTACTTCATATTTGGTTATCCGAATCGAGAAGTGCTTCTAGCTAGTCGTAGTTATTGTCGTAAAAAAAATAGTTATGAAAAAATATTTGGCAACTGTATTGATTCATACCCATCTTTAAACTGTATATAGTTCTATTCTTTAAACTAAATATAGAATAGTATATGGAAATGTGTTACATTTACTTATGGATAATTTTATGGTTAATGGAATGTAAAGAATATAAATTGCATGTGATTTATTATAATTATTATATAGAAAATATTATTTAATGTATTTTGTGAGAATGCATATGGTGATGATACGTTAGATTTTTTATGAGAATCATTTTTGAGACAATATATGAACTGTTTTTTGTGAGAATCATTTTGGTGATGAGGCAAAAACATTAGGCAAAAACATTGCCCCTCATAGTTCTTCTCAATATAGGGGATCTTATAAGTTTTGTTAAGAGAACTTCTGACTTATCTCTCCTGTTTTTTAATAATTTTTTAAAAATGAAATGATGAAAAATTTGGTGAGAACCTACTGATAATGGTGTTCTAAAAACACTGGCAGTGATGGTCTTTCGATGAATCTCCTGACTAAAAATAATAATAAAGTGTTATAAAAATAAGAATTTAGTAATGAAAATAGAAGAGATGTATCTTCTTAAAGGTATTCCAAACAAATGGGAGGTACCCAAATCATAAGTGTCATTTTGTTAACGGTTTTAACTTTTTATTTTAAAATTTTAACTATATACTAATTTTTTTAATTAAATAATTGAGGTATTCTTTGAAGAATCTATACCACTAATGATACTCTAAGAGCATCAACAATGTAGAGTATCTCGATGAATCTCTCAAGTTATAAAATATTAAAAGAATCAAATTCAAGAAAAAAAAAGAAAGAAGAATCATAAGACCATGTACAATGGACCTGTTAAATTTTAGTTGAGTGCTCACAAATGACCTAGTTGAAAACAAAAACAAACTGACTTGAATTCAATTGTGTTGAAAACTTTCAATCCATTGAAAATAAAAAAAAATCTGAAACCACACACATGTCACTATATGAAACAATACTTTTCATAAAATATATATTAAATATATGGTATTTTTTTGGCTACATGTACTATTGGTATTATTCCCCCCCCCTAGTTGTTTGAAGATATTATTTGATAGTAAACATTTTTATTTATTTATTATCTTTATATCAAAATTTATTATTTTAAATACTCTACAAATAGATAATTATTTTATTTTGTTTGGCAATTTTTTTTTGAAACACATTCAATGATAAATATATTAATATTTGATCATAATTATTATTTTCAAAATATAAAATAGTTATTTTAAAATTTTGTTTAAGAATTGTTTATTTTGGTTTAATTATGATTTATTTTGTTTATTAATGTATAAATATGAAAACATAAAATAAAATAAAAAAGTAGAGTAAGGTATTGATTTTTATTTTTAAAAAAAACTATTGTAGAGGTAAAATTTGAATATGTGTTGAATTAATAGGTGGAATAAAAAAAATATGAAGTGGATATTAAAAATGTAAATTAGGGTGTTGAATACATATAACCATCGTTGATAGTCTAAGAGAAACATCTCTTTGCAAAGAAACCCGCTTGCTTTTGTGAGAGACCTAATGTCCATTTATCTGTCTACTATTGGATTACGTTTTGCTAAAATTAACATTATAAATCCTCAAATTACAAACTATTAACATTTGTCATCCTCCATCAAGGTATTTTAGACGGAAAGTGACATAACGTTAAAGAAACTAAAGTTGAAGTTTTTTTTGTCAAATTTTTAGTTAAGGAGTTTTACGATCCATCTTTAGTTGATGAGTTCCTAATAATAACATCCAAATATTGAATTCCTTACCATAAGTCTTTGACTCTTTACGTGAGATCAGTGAATGTTTAGGTGTAAGTTCGAGGTTATGTTTAAGAAGTGATTAAAGGACAAAAACTGTACAAAATCTCGTTTATATTAGAAGTAAATCAAAGTAAAAAGAATGATTGTGTGGGCTTCAAGGTAATGACTATAGAGGATTCTTTGGAGCATCATCCAGTTTTTAGTCGAATGTCATGTCATCTGGTGATATTCACAGAATTGGTTCTTTTGTTCCACATCATCGGCTCGTATGTGGTGAGCTCGTGTGCCTTTGTATTTTTCTTTCTGCATGTAGTTAGTTTTGTTGTGTTCCTTGCAGCTTGCGGACTCGGACCTACCTTTTCGTATTTGGACCATCTCTCTACCTTCATTGTTTCAGCCTAGACAAAAAAATTGGTTCTTCACAGTGCTTCCTCCACGGTTCACGGTTTTCCAAAGGTAAGTTCGCCTTGGATGTTTGAGTCGATGTATAAGGCCTTTTGGAGAGCAGTAAGGATGATTGCATGTGACGCGTGATAGGTTGCTGCAAACTTCTTGATTCTATAAGCGACATACTCGAGCTGGACATGGGTTTCGTATGAAACGTGAGCTTTGTATGCAATGGGTTTCCATTCCTTGGCCCGTCCTTGAAAATTTCTCTCTTTTTCGTGTCGTCTCGAAGAAACAGTTGCAAGTGGTCAAAGTTTTGGATTCTATATGGCTCAATGCAGACGAACCAGCTGAGGGCCTCTCCTTCGAGGTTTTCAGCAAAGAGTTGGCAGTAGATGAGGTTATGTTATTTGTGGCAGAATCATGTGTGTTCTAGCATGCAGATAAAGGAAGAAAGGTAGCGCTATAGATCGGTTGCTCCTAAAAGTCAAAAATTCTGCTCATGAGTCTCGATCATGGCATTTCAATATCTCCATGAAGAAAGGAACGTTTCTAGTCCTCCTAAGTATGCATGGGTTCTGAGCAGGGGATGGAGGATATTAACCTCGTCGATTTTGTTTAGTTTGTTATACTAGACCTCGTAAACCGGTTCCTAGGGCTGGTCTAGGTATCACGGCTTGTTGGTATGGGATAATCGTCGGGTAGGTTTTTCCCGGTGAACAGTAATTGGAGAATTGAGGAACACTTGTTTTCTCTCGAGCAGGGGAGGCAGTTTCCCCTAGCGGGACATTTCCTTTGTTGTCAGGTAATATCATGAGAGCGTGGTTTGTTGGCTCGCTGCCGATTTCTGTCTCGAGATCGTTTTCTGGATTTTTTGAGTTTCGTCCTCCCATCCTTCATAACTAGTTCGGATGGCCGAGAGACCTTCCATAGTGGTGGGCACGAAGGCGTTCTCCATGAGGTCGTTTGAGTTCTCGGTTCGCGTCATCTTAGCTGTTGGGTTTGCACGTGTAGCTTCCATTGTTTCAAAATGCTTGAGGTGTGAGTTCGGGGTTATGTTTAAGAAGTGATTATGGGACAAAGTAGGTTGGAAATCTTGTTTATATTAGAACTAAATCAATGTAAAAAGAGAATTACAAAAGTGAGATGAGTTCGATATTCAAATCAAGATCGCTATGCTAAGAGTATTGAGAACGCTAAGTAAAAAAAATTCTCAGCTCACTCCGGAAGAAAGTCGGTCCTTTGCTTGGTTGGTAAAATTCTTCTTTTATAGCGAAAGAGTGCTCAGATAAGATAAAAGACTGCTCGTCATCCTTTGTGATGAGATCATATATTCAGTTTTTGTCAGAATTAGGTCATATATTCGCTGTGACGTGGGTTCAGCTTGCGTCGTCCCAATGCATTTAATATGAATTACTATATCATTCGTACCTCTCTGACTAGTCAGCACCCCTGTCGAGGCTCAAACTCGTCATATCGCTTTCGGCTTCCTCAACTTTTTTAGCGAGCTCGACTGATCTTGTTTCTTGAGTTTTTAGTTTTGAATGATTTTTTTCATAGAACCGAGTCGGGTATTGATAGGGATGCACAATCCCACCTCCTACTGTGAAGTTAAACTTTGAGGTTGTTTCCAAGCATGTAAATTTGTACTTCTAGGATCTTGAGCTTTTGTAGTTCCTAGTCTAGAAATCTAATCTCAAAAACTCACCAAACTCAGGTTAAGTGAAGAAAGTGAGAGGTTTGCTTTCAGAGTCTATTTAAATTTGCTAAATAAACTCCTCAACATTTGTTAAACTCTCTTTTACTTCCTCATACTTTTAGAAAAATAGATATTCCAACACTATCTTTTTGGGTCCCTATTTGAAACACAATATGTCAAAAATATCCCTAATTATATTGTAGAATTACCCATCCATCATCAACCCGTCTTGTTCCTCAAGTCAGCTTTGATCTTATATCTCCTGTGACCGGACGTAAAGGACAATCAGAATCGAAACTGAGAGAATTGTTATAGACATTGTTGAGTCCATGTATGTAGCCTTTGCTTAAGATTGCTACTGAAAACTGAAAAATAGCAATGGTAGAAACTGTATTAGTTTTCCACAATTGTTTTTCTGATTTACCTTGTTTCTTTTGGCTGTTTATAAATGGCCTCACACTTGATCATTTTGAGTTATCTCATTGCCTTTTAAATTCTGTTTGATTCCAGAACCTGTACTCTATGAACATCCTGATGGCTGGATACAACAAAGAAGCAGCTGTATCTCTATTTAGTTTTTGTTAGAATTAGGTCATATATTCGCTGTGACGTGGGTTCGGCTTGCGTCGTCCCAATGCATTTAAAACGAATTACTATATCATTCGTACCTCTCTGACTTGTGTCGAGGCTCAAACTCGTCATATCGCTTTCGGCTTCCTCAACTTTTTTAGCGAGCTCGGCTGATCTTGTTTCTTGAGTTTTTAGTTTTGAATGAACTTTTTCATAGAACCGAGTCGGGTATTGATAGGGATGCACAATCCCACCTCCTACTGTGAAGTTTAACTTTGAGGTTGCTTCCAAGCATTTAAATTTGTACTTCTAGGATCTTGAGCTTTTGTAGTTCCTAGTCTAGAAATCTCATCTCAAAAACTCACCAAACTCAGGTTAAGTGAAGAAAATGAGAGGTTTGCTTTCGGAGTCTATTTTTATTTGCTAAATAAACCCTTCAACATTTGCTAAACTCTCTTTTACGTCCTCATACTGATAGAAAAATAGATATTCCAACACTATTTTTTGGATCCCTATTTGAAACACAATATGTCAAAAATATCCTTAATTATATTGTAGAATTACCCATCCATCATCAACCCGTCTTGTTCCTCAAGTCAGCTTTGATCTTATATCTCCTGTGACCGGACGTAAAGGACAATCGGAATCAAAACTGGGAGACATTGTTGAGTCCATGTATGTAGCCTTTGCTTAAGATTGCTACTGGAAACTGAAAAATAGCAATGGTAAAAACTGTATTAGTTTTCCACAATTGTTCTTCTGATTTACCTTGTTTCTTTTGGTTGTTTATGAATGGCCTCACACTTGATCATTTTGAGTTATTTCATTGCTCTTTAAATTCTGTTTGATTCCAGAACCTGTACTCTGTGAACATCCTGATGGCTGGATACAACAAAGAAGCAGGCGCATCTCTACACTATATTGACTACATTGCAACTCTTCACAAGGTTGACAAGGGAGCATTTGGTTACGGCTCATACTTCTCTCTCTCCACAATGGACAGACACTACCGCAGCGACATGTCAGTTGAAGAAGCCATTGAACTGGTCGAGAAATGCATACTTGAGATCAGGTCAAGGCTGGTCATTGCACCACCAAACTTTGTGATCAAGATCGTCGACAAGGATGGAGCTCGTGTCACCCTTGGCGTTAGTCTGTACAAGATGTCACCACTGCTTCTGTCTAACTCTTTTATGTTGGTTTTGCTTTTCTTTTACTAAAAGCGTCATGGAAATTTAGTTCCCAGATAATGATGCTATGGTATTACTCGACTGTGAAATGAAAACATTTTTCTTATAAGAGAACATGCTAAGCTTTTGTATATGGAAGGAAAGTAATAACAAATTGCTTCAGATGCGAGTGAGGATAGAAGTGGTGAAAGTCATGATGATGATGGTGGTCGTGAGAAGCAACAGGTTACTGATCAGTAGAGAGCCGTTTATGATGGCTTGTGGTGGCGGTGGTGAGACGTTATATACATCCGGCGAGAATTGATCGGAGCTTGGTGAAATCCCAGCGGTTTCCGGTGGTAAGCCGAGCGATTGAGGAGAGGCAGAGTCTCGATCACCTGCAGAGATACCAATGAAGCTCAGTCTCGATCAGTTCATCAAAATCGATTTTTTTTTTTTTTTTACCGTAGTCAAACGGAGACGTGAACTGGATACTCTGAAGCGGCGGAAGCTCAGGCGACTCTGCACCACACAGATCAATATCCCTAAAACTACACATCTAAACAGAGAATGAATTCAATTTGGATTTGCAGGATCGAGGTTAACCTGAGGGAGAGCAAAGAGACTCGAAAGATTCGTCAGAACTCTTGAATTCGGTACAGATCTGAGAAAGAGAAAGCAATCTAGATCGATCCAAGGGGAATCCAAGGATCATCGGCTGCCGGAGAAGATAACAGAGGCAGTTTCCGGCGGTGGAATGAACAGACGTGGAGAAAACAGAGCAGCAAAGAGGATCCGGCGTCTCTGACATGTTGTTTGGCGGAGCCGAGATGTAAGGAATGCATGGAGAGAACATAACCAGCTCATCCGTGCAAGTAAGAGCCGGTGGAGAAGAAGAAGGTGCCTGCGTCTCGGCTTCGGCGGCGGAGGAAGAGAAGGTGATCGCGAGCATGAGGATGAATACTATGGTGGCGGCGGCCATTGTCGTTGTTTCAGAGAGCTCCTCCCTGATTTCAGTTACAGAGATTATGAAAGTGACGAGTGAAACTCGCGTAACGATATGGTGGCGGGAAATAACAACTTGATGAGGTCTTGATGATTCCCTGTATTTACGAATTTGCCCCTAGAGCTTGCCTTTACCGGGGAAGAAGCAGATGACGCTGAGTTGGCAGTGATCTGCAACTTAGATGCGTACACGTGTGAAGATTAGCCTAATTTGGGTTTTAGATGGAAAATCAAAGCCCATCATTTGCGTTTTGATTGTGCTCGAATTAGTATAGAGTATCAATATTGCATGAGCATGAATGTGCTATCATAATTCATAAGTGAAGACTAGGCATTTTCCAAATTGGGTAATGAGACGGATACATGGATATAACTGTAGAAATTTTGTTGTAGAATTTATTATATATGACTTTCGATGTACTTATAATTTATGTTTCTATAAGATTAAATGGAAAATGTACTCATAGAACAATATTTTTTTATAGTTTATAGTCAAATTAGCAACTTGACAAAAAGTAAAGCAGTTTTTGACAAAGAAAATTACCTTTTTTCTTTCTTTGGTCGGTAACAAAGACAATAACTAAAGATGTTAACTTCATCTTGCATTCTACAACACAAGCAACTCTACTATAAATTAAATAACTATATCTAACATGTGATATGTACATATATGTAGACATTAACATACAACATATTCAATTATTCACAGTTTATATATATAGCACATGTATTTTATGGTATCAAATCTGATAGTACCCTATTTAGTTTAATTTAGGTGAACCTTGTACATGGCCGTCCTTTAGAATTTGAGAACCTAAAAATATTTTTAACTAAATTTTTCTTTTTACAAATTTGGGGGACAAATTTTTTTATGAATCTATATGTATGTAAGAACCACTTGCCGGCAAACATAGAATAAGCCTATAGACGCCAGTTTCATCTAGTCGACTGCTTTGTTCCTGACTATATAAGCCAGTTTTATCCTTGGGAGTGTTCCGGAATAGAAGACAAGATTTCACGCTTAAGAATTCAAACATTACACATCAGGCGTTCGAGGATTCATTTGTTGACCATGACAATACTCTTGTTTTACAAAATGAATTATGATTCAAAACCTTACCCAGATTAAAAAATATCCCATCACAAATTAAATAGAGTAATTCCCTTAGATAGCCTTTTTTAGTTTGTTTGTCACAAAAATAGTTTTTAAGGAAGAAAATGACCAAAATGTTTTTTTTAGAAGCTAAAAAATTCATTTATATGCATTTATATCCCTAGGGTTAACTAATTTGGACTTTAGGGTTTAGAGTTAAGGGGTGGGTTTGGGGTTAGGGTTTCAAATTTAAAAAAATAAATTAAAAAAAAAAATCAAAATTTCAAAAAAAAAGAGTCTATTTTGGTCATTTTATTTTTTTAGAGCTATTTTTGTGACAAAAACTTAAAAAGAGCTATTTAAGAGAATTGCCCAATTAAATAACAGTAACAAATATTTAGTGATGATGATTGATAAACTTCAATGCTATAAACAGAAATGTATGATGTGGAATGTAATAGATAAACATTTATATTTATGTCCCAAATCAGGAAGAGAAAGCAAAAATGGCAACGGAAATTAATTAACACCTACTTTTTTTCTTTTAATCAAAACAAAAACTAATTATTCTTGCACATGCGACATGCCAAACATTTGCGGAATGATGATTAACCTCTTATGCAAAATCTAAAATATGTATTATGTAAGAGTATGTAATCATTAGAATGATGATTAACCCGGAGATGCTACCTTTACTGGTAAAGTCTTTTACCTTAAAAGTGAATGTGTCAGATTCGAGCCTCATCAGCTATGGGAAAAGATTTATCAATTGAGGTTTTTCCATGATTCAAAGAAATCAGAACTTCTTGCAATAAAAAAAAACAATATGTAATATTAAGTCATGTGATCATGGTCATGTACAACCAGTAAGCTGGTCTAACTTCTGAGAACCTCGTATCCTTGACCCAACCATACAGCAGGCTACAGACCAGTTAATAATACATGCTAAAAGGCCACACTCATACATCTTTCCAAGGTATTGATTTGAGGTTTTGGCTTTGTCAGGTCGCAAATGCACTGTACACTCTTACCAAGTGTAACTCAAACTATATAATGGTTTAGAACAGCACAACCACATTAGTGAAACTTAGAACTTCATCATCAGTAGACCAAAATCCACCAAGTAGGAATACCTAACTTTTATTTGTATGTTTTGACTATTAGTTGATATGAGAAACAAATAATTAAAGAGTGGATCCCTGACTCCGACCACATCTGTCTCCATTTCCACAAATCAAAATCTCATGTCCCTTCGAACATGGAGCCAACTATTACAACTATTTGCCCACCCTAATCGTATTTCTATCAAATCATCATTTATTTACGCAAAACGTTGGTATCCTGCAATAATTATTTGCTTCCACGTGGACTAAAACACCCAAAACATACATCCCAAATGTCACAACCTACAAGTTCTTTGGTCCACTTTAGAAACCTTGAGGTCGAGGAACAATGAGGGTGCTTTAATTTATTTGAAATTAGGCTATCAGAAATAATGTTATTCAAGATAATAATAACGTTTCAGTTTTAAGATGATGTAGTTCAAAGGTGCATCAAAGCATTTGTTCTAAACTTTTCTAGAATATAATATTAATGTTCCCAAGTCTAGAGCCAACATATAAACCCCACCATGCAAACATGTATAATGTCACGTGTATATAACAGACAATAGCTTTGTTGTTCAATATTCACATATCAACAAAAACATTCCATTGTCAGATTAGAGAATCATATACTCAAAAAACATTATCGTTCTAATATAAGTTAAGCAGCAGTTTTGACAAAAAGATTGGTTTATGATGGAAGTTGAGTCAGTGATGTGCGAGTGTTGCGGCTTAACGGAAGATTGTACACAACACTACATTAGTGAAGTCAAAGCTAACTTCGCCGGGAAATGGCTTTGTGGACTTTGCTCCGAGGTGGTTAGCGACGAAGTCAGCCGAGATAGGAAGCTGATGTCGGTGGAGGAAGCTCTTAATGCTCACTTGTCGTTCTGTGGCAAATTTAAAGCTAACCCGGCAGAACTCGTAGCCGATGGCATGAGACAGATGCTACGTAGGAGGTCAGGTGATGGCTTGTTGCCGGCCAAGTCCAAGATGTTGGGAAGATCTAAGTTCTAACACCACTTAGTTGTGTTACACATCTTGTTCTCTCAGTACTTTCTTCTCTTTTAGTGTTGGCTAATGTATAATACAATAAAAGTGTAAATCAGTACACTCAGACAACTATTACCAGTAATCTTTTTTCATTTTGAGAATATATTACCAGTAATCTTTGCAAGAACACAAGTCTGTCTTTATAACGGTGAAACCTAGTTCGATCTCTCACTATTATCTCCCGTTCATACACTTTAGAGACTATCTTGAAGAACGTGTGACAATCCTCACAGACCCTCAGATTCTTCACTATCCTTATATAACAACGCTCGAGCCTTTCTTCTTCCTCTTCTAACCAAAACAGAGTGAGAGTGAGTGAGAGATACAAAGAGGATTGGTTCCTTAGTACTAAGAGTTATTCTTTAAATCTAAATTTCTAAAGGCTGATTTCTCCTTGCACAGATTATTATTTTCCTCCATTGCTCGTCTTACGTTCCTTACATGGTCCCATCTCTGCTCTCTCGCGTAGATATTGGACATTAACACAAGAGCCCCGTCATAGTCAGGTTCCAGCACGAGGATATGTTTGGCTGCGAATTCACCTAACTCAAGCTCTCCATGGACCCTATAAGCTGACATCAGTGATCCCAACTATCAACTGTATAGTTTGGTAGTATACTTCAGGACCGTTTTGGTCCGGTTGATTCTGATTGGTTTGGTTCAGTTTTTTGCAGCATTACCTTATCATATAACCTTGCACTTAGCCTCAAACTCGGAAAGATCATTCATCTGAAATATGAGTCTGGTTATGTTGAAGTAAACTGTTTTGTTTAGTTCTGATGATCTGATCATTATGAGAGAATAGAGAACTCAAACCAAGAAAGCAAATAAATCACATATCAAACCTCAAACTTATTGACATCAATGTGTTCTTCACAAAGGAATACAGAGAAAATCTAGTTTGATTTTTATTCTATCACAAAAGATACAGAAACACAAACACACAGACGCACTGAAACTGAAGATGAAGATTCTCTTTAGGAGAAAACTGAACATCTCTCTTTTTATTTTTTGGCGTCTCTAAATGAAAAGAAATTGAGAAATTTTCAGCTTTTGAGACTATTCAAGCCGCGAATGTCATTGACTCTGCTTCTTTCCTTGTGGCATCGAATAGTACAGTGGACAGGTACCTCTCTCCAAAACTCGGGAACACCGCCTGCAAAATAACAATACAGTGGAGTTCTTTTAACCTCAGAATCAGTAACACAAAGACTCAGTTTGATTGCTTCTTTTTTATATGAGAGCTTCTTAGCTGTGAGGGTGATGGTGATGGTGATGACATACATAAACCCAAATAACTTACCACAAAAAGCTTCCCGGCATTTTCTGGCCTCTTTGCAAGTTTGATTGCTGCGGCTGCTGCTGCACCAGATGATATTCCCACCTACAATTTTTTAGAAACATTTTTTTCATTATGAAATGAGAATATGCTGCAAAGCCGATAAACTACAAACAACTGATCCTGGTGAAGTCTTGAGGTTTGAATGTAAGAGAATTTGTAACTCTTGTCGAGGGAAATGTGAAGTACTTACAAGAAGACCTTCTTTAAGAGCAAGAAGCCTTGCCATGTCGATGGATTCATCACTTGAAACCTGTAGCAATCGTTACAGCAAAGTAAGAATTGTAGCTCGCTTACATGATGCAATACAAGTTTCTGATCAGTAATTAGAGACTAGTTCTTACTTGAACAACTTCATCTATAAGATCAACATCCAGTACACTTGGTATAAAACCAGCACCTATCCCTTGAATCTTGTGAGGGCCTTGGCATTTTTCAGCAAACATCAAAGTGTTAGGTAACAAGGAACATTCATGAGTTACAGGTTAAAAAAGGAAGAGGGAATAAGAAAATCACCTGGCTTCCCACCGGATAGAATGGCGCTTTCAATTGGCTCCACACCGTACAGCTGACACAAGAGAAAAGAAAAAACAAAATAAGAAACCTTGTAAAAGACAAAACTGATTTAAACATAAGATTTTGTTCTCACCTTAACGTTAGGGTTCTGTTCCTTGAGATACTTCCCTGCACCTGTGATGGTACCACCAGTACCAATCCCAGAAACAAAGCCATCGATTTTACCATCGGTGCCTTTCCATATCTCAGGTCCAGTAGTCTCATAGTGTATCTGCATTGAACAGCTTCAAAAGTTCAAAAAACAGAAAGAAATAGATTTCTTCTAAACCACTCACTAAAATAATAAGCATTACCCTGCATTACCTTTGGGTTGGCAGGGTTCTCAAACTGTTGGAGCATGTAACCATTGGGTGTTTTTGCCAAAATCTCTTCAGCTTTGGCGATAGCGCCTTTCATGCCCTTAGCAGGGTCAGTTAAGACCAACTCAACTCCAAAAGCTAAGAGAATGATCCTTCTCTCCACACTCATTGAAGCTGGCATTGTAATGATAAGCTTGTAGCCCTTGGCAGCAGCCGTGAACGCTAACCCAACTCCAGTGTTTCCACTCGTTGGCTCAATCAGCACACTCTAAAAAGAAGAAAATAACAAGTCAAAAACAGTGAACAAAGAAAACTATAGTGAAGTTTTGAAAGAATCAGGACCTCTCCTGGTTTTATAAGACCCTTTTTCTCTGCATCAGAAATCATGCTAAAACCAATCCTGCACAAAAAAAAAGAACAAAGTGTTCACAAAACCGAAACTCAGAAAAAAAAACAAAAAAAAAGAACAGAGCAGAGAGATGTGGAGAAAAGCAGAAAAACCTGTCTTTGACACTGGAGCAAGGTTCCATCATCTCGAGCTTAGCAGCGACACGACCAACACATCCTTCAGCCACATTGTTCAGATACACCAAAGGAGTGTTCCCAATCAACTGCGGGGAGTAAGTAGAATCAAATCATTACATGGAACAAAAGTCTCACAATTTTTTTTTTTTTTGTAGTTGTAAATGAACAGTTGAAGCGCTTACTTCAGTAACATCTTTAGCAATACGAGAGGCCATGATTCAAGCAAGCAAGGCTAAGCTTCACTGCTTATATTCACAGAGAGAAGGTTAAGACCAAAGGGGCATAAACAAAACAAACCCACAGACAATGGCTCCTAATCTAAAGTCTTAAACTTTACTAAAACACATCATTAAAACATGAATCTACAGATGTATGAACACAAAACTAAACACGAAACCACTAGATTTAGCATCGAAATCAGCTCAATACCATTAGGCGATTCGAACAAACAGAGTCGAAATCTACAGAGAAATTAAAAAAAAAAAATGGGAAGAGGAAGATGATGAGGATACCTCCTGAGTGAGAAAGAGAACGAAAATGAAAAACGTATGGAATAAAATCGTCAAATGATGAATTTATTGACTTTTATTCCTTATACAGGTAGATATGCCACATGCTTTGGATATATTAAAACACGCGGTGGTTGTTAACCAAAATTCATTCACGGTTTATATAATCTGATACGGTTCAATCCGGTTTAGTAAGATTTAATCCATGTCAGTCCGGTTTAATCCCGTTAGCCCGGTTCACACCGATTTTGATCATTTTTAACCGGTTTAAAAAGGAGTAATCTAGTTTAGTTTAGTCTAGTCCTTATATCCGGTTGATACGGTTAGTCTGGCTGAAACATCAAATACAGATGAATATGGTTAAACCAGGTGTATTCCGATTAAATATGGTTGAGTCAGGTCAAATACGGTTAAATCCGACTAAATTCAGTTTAATATAGCTGAATCCGCTTAAATACGGTATAATCGAGATTTATACAGTTAAATCAAGATTTGTTCGGTTAAATATTTCCCACTGTATTTTCTTTATCACCAGTTTACAAGTATAGTCATCTCTCCCACTCAACCACAAATTTTCTTTTTGTCTTCGTCTCTCTATGACTAATGGCGATTCTTCCTCTCCCTGAAGCCTCTACAATCTCACTCCATAAGCGTTATTTATCCAATTTTTTGTCATAACCCGTCCCGCGGATCCCGGCTCACATCATTGAATTTTTATATAAGTATAATTTAATTACAAATAATGGTAGATTAAGGATCAATAGTAGTTACTATGTGTCCAAATCATTTAAATTTGTATAAAATACTATGTTAGGAAAGTACAAAACATGGAGATATGGCTTCGAGGCGGAGAAGACCGAAGACCCTGAAGGGTGGTTTGAGGAAGAGAGTTTTGCCGGTGATGATATTGTGTTCATTTTGCATGGTGTTTTTTTAGAACAAAACTTAAGTTCATCTTCTAGGATGAACTTTTAAATTCACCACACATTTTATCACCAATCAAAATGTTACCTAGATTAATAACAAAAATATTTAAAAAAAAAAATAGTAAAAAAAGATAATGACGCTAATTTTATGACGCTAACACCACTAACAAAACCCTAAATCCCAAATTATAAACTCTAAACTCTTAATCTAACCCCTAACCCCTAAACCCTAATCTCTAAATCCAAACTCAAACTTTAGACTCTAATTCCAAATCTTAAACCCAAACTCTAGATTCTAATCCCAAATTGTAAACCCTATACTCAAATCTTAGACCCTAAACCCAAACCATAAATTTAAACCCTATATCCTAAACCCAAACCTAGACTCTAAACCCAAACCTTAAACCCTAAAGGAACAACATCAATATTAACCCAAACCTTTATGGTATAGAGTTTGGGTTTAAGGTTTACGATTTGAGTTTAGGGTCCAAAGCATAGTATATGGTTTGGGTTTAGAGTCTAGGGTTTGGGTTTAGGATTTAAGATCTATGGTTTGAATTTAGATTTAATTTTAGGGGTAAGTATTATCTGGTTGAATAACTTGTCTTGTTTTGTCTTTTTGAAGTTTCTGTTATGTTATCAAAAATATTATTCTGTTGGTTGAATCATGTTCTGGTTTAGCCCTATTTTCGATTGGAATCGATTCTGATTTAGCCCTATTGTTGGTCGGTCATTCAGCTGATGAACAAGAGGAGGACTCGATGCCTATTGCAAAACCAGTAACTGCTACTCTGAAAAAGAAGAAGAAGACAGGTAAAAAAAATAAGAAGATAAACTATTTTTTTAGATTGAATGCTTTGTGTTGATTTTGAGCTCTTTTTTTTTCATTCTTTCTCTTAGGTAAGACCGTGTTGCAACTATGTTCCAGTAGCAAAACAAATCTGAAGAGGCAGAAGATACGCAAGGAGAGTAAAACAAATTTGAAGAAGCATAAGGAAACTGAGGTTATATTTCTGTGAAACTTGCATAGTTACATTGATTGTTAAAAAAAGAAAACTGCATAGAAATGTTTTTAGTACTATTTGTTATTTTTCTATACAAATACACATATTATGTAGAATAAATTTGATTTTCACGAAAAATATTTTTTATAGGACAAAATTGATATTTCTATTTTTATGAAGTTATTTGTTTATTGGGTTTGGTAAATTCGTAGAAGCTAATCCTCTTGTAAAAAAGGTTATTTAGCGTTCATATACTTTGAGAAATTTTAAAAGTAATAAAAATTAGCTGTTGTATGTACAGCTGTACAAGCAATTGACCGTTTGGAGTTAAGTTAACCGCGTCGTTTAAACGACGTCGCCTAACAAAATACTTTATTTAAAATATTCTTATTCGTCTTCTAGGGGTCAAAATATTGTTCTCTCTCTCTCTCTCTTTCTTTTTTGGAGGCGATAACGAAACCATCGTCTCTATGATTTACTCTGTTCGCTTTGCTTATGCATTTTTCCTTTTATTCTATCGCCTTTTCGACATATAGGGTTTCCAATTTCAGTTTCTGGTGGTTATTTAGGGTTTTTGATTTCAGTTTTTTTTTTGGTGTCTCTATTTAGGGTTGTTGGTACCGCACAAATCGTGATTCTTAATTTGAAGTGAGAAATCCGCATATCCTATCCGACGGATCTTCTTGATTTTGAATTCATGGGTGTGTACATATTTTCATTGTAAGCTTGTATAGTCGTAAAATCTTGGATCTTTCGCTCCAGTGATCTCATCACCTTTAGCCCTTTGTTTGAATAGGTTGTTTTGTTTTATTCTTCGCATCTTGATCCTCTTATGTATGCCCTATTTTCTGATTTTCTCCATGTTATATGAAATAACGCTTATGTGAGGTTGATTGGTGATCGTTACAGGGCTATGCTTCTATTCTATCATACCATTCATTGACGATACCTTTCTTCCCAGGTACTTCCTCTTTCTCTTAACTTTATAAAACAAAACAAAAAAACTCAGTTTATTATACAAGTAGTTCATATTATATAGCCTTTTGTCTTTGTAGTTTTCACCAGTCTTTCCTTTATCTTATTAACTCCAGTCTTTACTCGTTTCCTTTTTTCTTTGTATGTTGATTTTATTTCTAGTATTTCAAATTCGCTTGTTTTCTATGTCTTTAGCGTGGGAGGTTTCTTTAATTATATCTATACTATAAACTAGGTAATCTTAATTACCTCTCCCCTGATGCCATAATGTGAATGAGCTTGTCTCATGGTTTCCTAATTGCCTGATCTATAAACAAAATGACTCATAACGAGGTAATCTTAATTACCTCTCTGAAATGTCCCTTATGCCTGAATACAAATGAGGTTGTCCCCCTTGTCTATTAAACTCTGTTTTCTAGTCTCAGAGCTATAATAAAACAAGGTAATGTAAATTCCCTCTCTGAAATGTCCATGATGATTGAACACAGAGCTTGTCTCACGGTTTACTCAGAGCTATAATGAAACAAGGTAATCTTAATTACCTTTCTGAAATGTCTCTGATGATAGAATACAGAGCTTGTCCCACGGTTTACTAGTCTCAGAGCTATAATCAAAAATGCTATGAGACAAGGTAATCTTAATTACCTTTATGAATGTCCCTGATGATTGAACAAATAGCTTGTTCCATGGTTAACTATTCACCAAGCTAAACAAATGCCTCGTACTGCAGGTAATTTTAATAAACTCTTTGAAGTGTTACTGATGCCATAATGTAAATGAGCTCGTCCCACGGTTTCTATAAATAAATGCCTTGTGTCTTAGAATCAAGGTAATCTTAATTACCTTGAAACGTCCATGATGCTGTAACACAAATGAGCTTGTTCCAACTCTTTGAATAACACAAAATGGCTCGTCCGAAAAGTAAGGTAATATTAATTACCTCTCTGATACGTCCCTAACGCTAGAAAATGAGTGTATGCCCCGCTTCTTTGAATAACTCAGTTCCCTAGTCACTCGAGCTTTACTTATGGCTCGTAACAAGGTAACCTTAATTACCTCCCTTATATGTTGAGATTGCCCACATGTTTATAAAAACTTGTTTCCTAGTCTTGGAGTCATTATCAAAATGCTCCGTAACAAGGTAATCTTAATTACCTTTCTGAAATGTCCCTGGTGATAGAACCAAAGAGCATGTCCTGGTGTTTCCTCGTTTCTAAATGTCTCTGATGCTATAACACAAACGAGCTTGTCCCTGAAAGTCGGTTAACCTAGTCACTCGATCTCTAGACAAATGCCTCATAACGAGATAATCTTAATTATCTCTCTGAAATGTCCCTGATGACAGAACACAAGTATGTCCCTGCATAACTCGGTTTCCTAGTCACCCGAGCTCTAACCAAATGACTCGTAACGAATTACCTCTCTGAAATGTCCCTGATGCCAAAACACAAGTGAGCTTGTCTAACGGATTCCTAATTACCGTAGTATCAAGGTAATCTTAATTACCTTTCTGAAATGTCCCTGATGATAAAACAAAGAGCTTGTCCCGCGGTTTCACAGTAGAATCGAGAATGTCCATGATGCTATAACACAAACGAGCTTGTCCCTGAATAATTCGGGTTTTCTAGTCAACCGAGCTATAAAAAGGTGTCTCCTAACGAGGTAATCTTAATTACTTCTATGAAATGTCTTGTATGACAGTTAACAAGTGAGCTTGTCCTGCGGTAGAATCAAGTGAGTTCTAACCAAATTCTTTGTAACAGGGTAATCTTAACCACCTCTTTGAAACGTCCCTACTAGTACTATGTCACTATTGCTAGATTGCACATGAGGATGTCTCTTAATTTGGGCTACTTGGGATCCTTGTTACCTGAGTTAAACCACATAAATGCCTTCGGAGTTACTTGAGATCTTAGTCACTCAAGTCAAATGTAAAGCTAAACGAAAGTCCCAAACACAAATGCATATAGAGTTGCTTGAGATCCTAGTCACTCAAGCTAAATGGAAGCTAAGAGATTAGAAAATGCATGAGGTTGTCTCACCTCTGTTGACTACTCGGGTTTCTAGTCAGTTCAGGTAAACAGAAATGCCTCCTAGAGGTTATCTTAATTCCATGATGCTTGAAATGAGCTTGTCCCATGGTTTCTAGTAGTTGAGTTATAAACAAATGCCTCGTAACAAGGTAATCTTAGTTACCTCTCTTCAATGTCACTGATGACAGAAAACATAAGTGATCTTGTTCAGCTGTTTAATCACTGGTAGAATCAAGGTAATTTTAATTACCTCCCTGCAATGGCATACCACAAATGAGCTTGTCTCACTTCTTTGAATAACTCGGTTTCCTAGTCATCCGAGCTATTAAAAAAATCCTATGAAATATGAAACAAGATAATCTTAATTATCTCTACAAAATGTCCCTGATGACAGAACACAAGTGATCTTATCTTGTGGTAGAGTCGAGAATGTCCCTGAATAACTCGGTACCTAGTCTCCCGAGTTATAAACAAATGCCTCATAAAAGAACACAAGTTTCCGCTTGTCCCTGCGGTAATCTCTGAAAAGTCCATGATAACAGAACACAAGTGAGCTTCTCCTCCCATGGTAGAGTCGAGAATGTCCCCTGCATAATTCGGTTTCCTAGTCACCAGAGCTCTAAACGAATGTCTCGAAACCAGGTAACCTTAGATACCTCTCTGATATATCCCTGATGACAGAACATATGTGAGCTTATCAGGTAATCTTAATTACCTCTCTGAAATGTCCCTACTATGTCACTAATGCTAGATTGGAAATGAGGTTGTCCCTTTGGGCTACTTAGGATCCTAGTTACCTGAGTTAAACCACACAAATGCCTTCGGAGTTACTTAGTCACTCAAGTAAAATGTAAAGCAAAACGAGAGTCCCTGATGCTAGAATACAAATGAGGCTGGCTGTCCCACCTCATTCTATTACGTACTCAGGTATCCATCCACCTGAGTTAAACATTTTTGCCTCAGATAAATGAAAGCCAAATGAATTGTAACGAGGTAATTTTTATTACCTCTCTGAAATGTCCCTCTGATGACATAACACAAGTGAGCTTGTTCAGCACCGTAGAGTCAAGGTAATCTTAATTACCACTCTTCAATGTCCCTCTGATGACATAACACAAATGAGCTTGTCCCTGAATAAGTCGTTTTTCCTAGTCAACCGAGCTATAAACAAATGCCTAGTAACGAGGTAATCTTGATTGCCTAGCACCGTAGAGTCAAGGTAATCTTAATTACCACTCTTCAATGTCCCTGATGCCATAACACAAATGAGCTTGTTCCTGAATAATTCGGTTTTCCTAGTCAACCGAGCTATAAACAAATGCCTAGTAACGAGGTAATCTTGATTACCTTCTCTAAGATGTCCCTGATGCTAGAACACAGCTGAAGAAGCTGTCCAGCCTGTTAATAATATGTGTTTCCTAGTCTCAGAGCTATAATCAAAATGCTCTGGAACAAGGTAATCTTAATTACCTTTCTGAAATGTCCATGATGATAGAACACAGAGCTTGTCCAGCGGTTTCCTAGTCACAGTAGGATCGAGAATGGCCCTGATGCTAGAATGCAAATGAGGTTGTACCACGTCATTAAATCACTCAGGTTTCGATACCTGAGGCTGAGTTAAACACAAATGCCTCTGGAATTGCTTGAGATCCTAATCACTCAAGATAAATGAAAGCCAAGTGATTTTTAAGGATGCAAATGATGAGGTTGTCTCACCTCTTTGGATTACTCGGGGTTTCTGGTCAATTAAACACAAATGCATCGTCCCAGATCTAATGACAGTGCTCAAACTAAAAGAAAAACCGAGTTTCTAGAATGAAAATGAGCCTCTTCAAAATACTCGGTTTCTAGTCAGCAACACAGTCCTTCCCGGTTCCAAGTGTCTTAAAGGATGAGGTAACTATTTTTTCGTTCTTCTGTTTCAGGTATGTGTATTTCTAATTCTCTCTGTATATGGTGCTTTATTTCTCGATCTAGTTTTTGACTCTTAAGCTTTGATCTGTTCTTGTTTATGCAGGTTGACCTCTGTAGTACAAATTCATTGTGTTTACACACACTATCGAGAACTTAGTGAACAATCTCATAGAGAAGAGTAACACAAGAATATCATGTTATTTTTTTTCCATTTGAACGTCTAACTCCACCTTTCTATCTTTCTTTGCATGTAGTTCTCCTCTGGGTTTCAAAGATCACGCCAAGAGTTTTAGGTTTATTTTCTTTCCACTCTTTAATCTTTTGGGTGTGTGTTCTTTAAAAGAGATGCATATTTCTTTTGCTTTTAGTTTCTTTAATTAGTTCTCTAAGAAACTCCATATATATTACTACTGTGTTAATCAATTTGCAGAAGCTTGATATCCATGCAGTTTCTTATCCATGTTGCTTGAGTTAATGTTAAGTACAGTATTTAGGTTGTACGCTAATGTTTATTTCTCTATGGTCTCTTAAACTTTGTATTATTCTTTGGTACATAATTTTCTCTCATAAGAAAATTGATTGTTGAGTGCTTATAAAAGCTATGATGACCGTAGCACTGCATCACTTTATAATTCGAAATTGTGTCACTTAGTTTCTTCAGATTTTTTTTTCTTGTAATGTGTTTTATCATATTGGTAATGCTGTATATAAAAAGGTATGAAAATTCTAACATAAGTGAAGTGTTTCAGCTTAAGTTTAATAGATTTCATGGCTCTTGAGTGATACTCTCACAATCTCACATACAAGTATTTATAACGCATAATCTGTTTTAGTTCTGTAAAACTTTTGGCATATGTTCTACAGTATATGACTTATGTTTCATTTGCTTCTAGTTGTATCATTTGTTGATCTGATTGCTATGTTTAATGTGTTTTTTCTTGCTATTATACTACATTTGTTTGTTTGGAGAACTGAGTTGGTGAGAATAGAAGTATTGGTTATGGTTTTTAGGTGGTGACTTGAGGTTACTTACCATGCATTGTTTCTTTAAGATTCTTTATGTAAGGTTATGTGTTTTAGATATGTGATTGTCTTTTGATGCCTTTCATTAGTCTTTGATATATAATGCGTCTTGGACTCTCAGTCTCTTTGAAACATTGTCACTTGGACTCTCAGTCTCTTGAAACATTGTCAGTTTTTTTCTATCCTTTTATGGTTCTCGTTTTGTTATGCTTTGCTTTTATGTTCTTAGTTTGTTGGGACTTTTGATGAAATGTTTTTAAGAACTTTTTTTTTTTTAAGTTTTAGTGATGTTCATGTTTGTTACATTGTGTGCTAATATCAAATCTTTCAGATATAAAATATTAAAATCCTCCTGATATCCGTGAATTTTTGTTCAATTCCGGATTTAGTTATTCCGGTTAGTTCTTAAATGTTAGTTCTTCTAATTTTGGGTTAGTTCTTCTAATTTTCGGGTAAAATGTTCCCAGTGGTGATGTTAGAAAGAGTGATATTTTGGTATGGCGGTAAACTGAGATCGTGTCGGTTTAACATATGGGTTCATAAAACCAGAAAAGACAAAGCTGGGATAAAGAAGTTGGTCATGCTCACTGACCACCACATGCACTGAATCAGAAAGACAGTGAAGTATTACCGGCTAAAATTATGCAAATTGTACGTAACGAAATTCTAAATTTGTAAAACGGAAAACTTGGTCTTAAAACGTAAAACAGATATTTTAAACCGAGATAATTACTTAAACAACTTTAGAAAGTTGCATAATCATAATTCATATATACAAATTATCTCGGTTTAAAATATCTGTTTTACGTTTTGTGTTTTGGTTTCATGATTACATATCAGTAGCAAAATATATAATGATTTTTGCATGATAAAATTAATGATTTTTTTTCTTTGAAATAAACCAATTAATTTGTATTTGTATTTACGATGACATACATTTTGGGTAAAGACAACAAATTTTGGTAACGTTCAAGTCAATTTTTTTTAATGAATTTTCAATTTCAAGACAATTTTCTTTATTCTTACTAGTTTATGTTTTCGAAAGCAAAAAGAAAAGAATAAGAAACGAACCAAAAAGGAGAGAAATGTAGAAAGAAAAAATAGAACTAAAAAAATAACGCAAAAATAAACTAATAGGAGTAGATTTTTTACTAACCAATATATTTAAATAAAGATGCAATCAATATATAGATTCTCTTTCTGAGTATTCAAATAAAGTATAAACAACAAATACATATTTATGTGATCATATGATGAATGTAACAGGATATCTCAGAGTCTACATTGCTTAGTAACTCATAACCTGTTTGTCAGTAGACCACTATCACATAGTTTAAAATCAAATCATACGCCACTCAAGAATTGGATTGGAACAAGGTATTCTATCATGAATAACATTAATATATATATAGGTAAAACAAATAGGTAAAAAATCACTTCAACACGGAAACGATTCATTTTACTTTAAACGGTAACTAGCATAAATTATTGTTTTGATTCCCTTCTCAGATTCACTTATTGGAGCTTCAAACACATGTGTAGTTTGAATAGCTTTGTTTCTTTAGCAAATTGTTAATTAGAGGTAAGAAAATGTTGTGAACAGACGTAAATTGATTAGGAAAAAACAAATATTTGAATATAGGGAGCCGTTTCTATGTTAAGGAGTCATTCATTTGAACACGGAAACGATTCATTATTATACCTTAAATAAGGTAATTAGCACAAATTATTGTATATAACCCTTCTTTCTCACTCTCACTTATAAATAAAACGCTTCTTCTTTTTCCTTCTCTTATCTAAGACTAACGACACAGACCGATGGCGATTAACGGTGAAGATCGCATCTCCGGTGACCGCCCGATCGTAATGATCACCAACGACGACGGAATAGACGCGCCGGGTCTCCGTTCTCTCGTTCGCGTCCTCGTCTCCACCAACCTCTACGAAGTCCGCGTCTGCGCTCCCGATTCGTACGTTCTTACTCTTAGTTTTGTACAAATGTAGCCTTTGGATAGCGATTTCGAGTTCGTGCTTGTGAATCGCCTTTCCTTTGTTGGTTGTGATTGTGATTGTGAATCTTTAACTTTGTTACAGGGAGAAGTCTGCTGTTAGTCACAGTATCATATGGAGTAGGCCTCTCACTGCAAAACGAGTTGAAATTGAAGGAGCTGAGGCCTATGCTGTTTCTGGTTTGTTTCTGTTTACTGAGGCCTTGATACTTTATGGACTATGAGCTCAGTTTTTCTCCTTGTTTATATGGTTTGATTAATAGATTAAATGTCTTTAATACTGGTTTTGAAGGAACCCCTGCGGATTGCACTGGTTTGGGCTTATCGGAAGCACTCTTCCCTTCTCTTCCTGACTTGGTAATAACCTTCATTTTGTGCTGCAAGTTATAATAGTGATTATGTGGAATGTGTTTGTAAAATGGAAAGTGGCTTCATTGATGTGTCAGTATAACCTTCCATTTATGCTTAATCTATAGTAGACATGATTTAAGATCTGTTAGTTTATGTTGTCTATTATTGTCCTCTTTTTTTTTTGGAGATTGTGATGTGTGTTGTTTTCTTCATGCAGGTTCTTAGTGGTATAAACGTTGGTAGCAACTGCGGATATAACATGTATCTCAACTTTTCCTCCTCTGTTTCTACTTGCTGCTGTTTTTTATTCTTCTCTTTGAATATTGCATTGCAAGAAATGTGAAACTTTTTCAAGATACGAGCAGTACTTTGAGAATGTGGAAAGATAAAGACTAGTTATTGTTTCACTGGCCACTGAACTTCTTTGATCTCTGCCTGCGTTTTATCAAATTAGCACTTACCAGACATGTTGATTCCATGGCAGCGTCTACTCTGGAACTGTTGCTGGTGCTCGTGAAGCCTTCATTTATGATGTGCCTTCTGCCTCCATATCATATGATTGGTAAGAGAATAGCCTCAAGAAGCTAATATTTTTCTTTAGCCTTCAAGCATTGTTATCAATACCATATATATTTATTTGCGCCACTAATACTTTTAATTTATTCATCCTTAATGTTATCTCTAGGAAACGTGGAGACATCAATGTTGATGATTTTGTCCTCGCTGCCCAAGCTTGCTTGCCTATTATCAACGGCATGCTCAGTGCCATCAAGAACAAAACTCACCCAACAAACTGCTTTCTGAATATTGATTTGCCGACTGATATTGCTAACCATAAGGTAAAGTCTTACTGCAGATTTTAACAGACATTCTCTTAATCACTGTTCCTGAGTTTCATATGTCCTTGTTCTTTTCCCTACATGAAGGGATACAAGCTAACTAGACAAGGAAAAAGCCTGGGTAGAATGGGATGGAGACAAGTGGAGGAGGAAGCACAAGGTGCGAAGATGTTGTCAACAATGTCAATGGAAACAGATTCAGGAGTAGTCTCCGACAACAACGACACATCTGCTCATCATTCAAAAGATAGCCGTTTGTTCAAGAGAGAGGTATCAATAACTATTCTACTCTTACATCTTATGGTGTACATAGAATTGAATCCCTTCGGTTATTTTTTTTTGCTTGAATAGCTAAGGACTGTGGTGGTTGAAGAAGGCACTGATCTTCACTTCCTACGAGAAGGATATGTAAGCATCCTCATATAATATCTCTTGAACTCATCTCCACACTTATTCAAACTTGATGGGAAAATGCTATTTTGAAACGCAGATTACAGTGACGCCGATAGGAGCTCTCTCTCAGGTTGATGTGGATTGCCAAAACTACTACAAAGAATGGCTTCCCAAGATTTCTTCATCCTTGTGATGCCACCAAATTAAAACAAAAAAAAAAAACTCTTTTAATAATTTAACCATTGTGGACCACAGTTTGTGGTAGACCTATTATTATCCATTCTCTTTTAAGCTATTTATGTTGTGAGCAGCTAAATCTTGGCAACTACTTTTGTTGCAAGTCGATGACTGGCACACATGTTTCTTTTGCTTTTTGTTTATTGAAACACTTATGCAGTAGCTTTACCTAAACTTAAAGCGAACGAGTCTACAACTATATTACACCATTCCGACCTGTTAACACTCGGACAGCTTGCAACTGATGTTCAAACCGATGTGTTTTGTTACAGAAAACATCTCATCTACGTACTAATAATATGCAAGCCCTCCAAAAAAAATTTAGTTAGGGATAACCACCACCTCTTCTCTCACTCACTGAAGTCCAGCTAATTAAGGCCAAGCTCGACTGCGATCTGTTGTTTCCATGGGACGGAATTGGTGACATCAGGATCTGCAGCAACGGTGTCGCCTTCTTTCAGCTCCTCCATGGTTAGCTTCTACCCTCTTGGTACGGGTGACAAAGTGATTGTAGAAGAAAATATATTTGATTCTTACATCTTTACTTCTGCTACGTTAAATCCTAGACTATGATTTGATTTTCTAATTTATGATTTAATGTATCGACACCCACACCATGATTCTAGTTCAGGCTAGCCTTTGCTATACCAAGCTTTTCGGTTTAAAGTGAAAATTGAAGTTGGATCTCCGGTTTAACCGGTACCGTAATGGGCCTTTATAGCCCATTGACATACAACGATGTCACTAGCGTTTGCGTGAGAAACTCTGTTAACTATACGTTTGCGTTTGCTTGTTCCGAATCTCTTGATTCCATATCTGGCGACTTCAACAACAAAGTCCAGGTCTCCCATCTGTGTCCTCTTGGTCTATCTCAACCAAAGCCCACACGTCACGTTACAAGAAAAGAAAAAAAAAAGGAACCATTGTTAAAACCTAAACAATCATTTATTTTTGTTTCCAAGCAATCTGTTTCTACCCATCTCGAATCCGACCGAACCCATGTTCCAAAATCCTTTAAAAACATCCGAATCTATTGTTAAAAATCGCATCTTTATCCTGTTGAGATATAGTTATTAGTAGTAGTTGGTGACGCATAGACACAGAGATGGGATCCGCCGCTGTACCGAGTTCTTCTTCTTCTGGTGTTGCCATCTCAGGCAAGTTTCTCTTTTTATGTTCTTTACGTTTTAAGTTTTTGACCCTTTGATCAATTGTTCTGAAGAAAACTAGGGACTATGGAGGCTTACTTATGGCTTCCGAGATCCAAATCATAAGCTTTTGATTTGTGTAATTAGAATCAATAATGATTGTGAATATCTATGTTGCAAGAACAGTTGTATAAGTTATAGATTTACACTTTTGTTTTGAGATATGGAGGATTTTCAAATAGTTTCTTAGCTGAATTAAATCATGAGTTACCTAGGAGTGATCTTGAAGATCACAGGTTCAAGTTTCTTTAGGATATGTCTGCTCTCCTAGAAAGTTAAATTACATTGTTTGCCCCTCGTCCTACGAGCCACGAGAAATGGGAAACTCACATTGTGGGGGTTAATAATATAATCTCTGTTAAAACTTTGTAGCTCTGCGTGAGAAGCATGAGAAGGAAGTGGAGAATCTAACACTCACCTCACAACCTTTCAATACATTGAGGTTGTTTGTTGAGGCTACTTTTCTTTACATCAAGCGGTCGATATCATATCTACTGGCTCATGGAGGCTGGTTCATGCTTATAACCACTTTGTTGGTGGCATTTGGAGTTTTGCTTGTGACTGTTGATGGACCTCATGGAAAGGTAAAACACTTTTTGGGACTTCATTCATAAAAGAAGGTTCCAACACTTTTGTTTTGTAATTGTTGTGACAGCATGTTGAAGAACTATTAGAGTATGCTCGATACAGCTTATGGTGGATAGCACTTGGCGTTGCATCTTCTATTGGTCTTGGTCAGTCACACATAACTGTTTCTCACTCACATAAAAAAGAATAGTGAGCTTTGTCCGTTTAACATTGTTATTTTCTTCAATTCAGGATCTGGTCTACACACTTTTGTTCTCTATTTAGGTCCACACATTGCTTTGTTCACCCTAAAAGCAACTCAATGTGGGCGGGTCGATCTCAAATCTGCACCTTATGATACGATACAGTTGAAACGGGTTCCCTCGTGGCTCGAAAAATCTTGCTCAGAGTTTGGTCCTCCATTAATGTTATCAGCTGCTGGATCTCGTGTTCCTCTTACAAGCATATTGCCACAAGTCCAACTAGAGGCCATCTTATGGAGTATTGGGACGGCTCTTGGGGAGCTTCCTCCATATTTCATCTCAAGGGCAGGTTCGTATATTGCTTCTCTCTCTTTCTCTGTCTATTTACCGTGTGCATAGGTTCTCATTGTTTATCATCAGCTAGTGTCTCTGGGGGAACGGTGGATGGAATGGAAGAATTAGATGCTTCACCATCTGAGGATAGTGGAATTATGGCAAGGTTACTGAACCGGATTAAGCGTTGGCTATTAACGCATTCACAGCACTTGAATTTCTTCACCGTCTTGGTTCTTGCTTCGGTTAGTATATCTATGTAATGTACTAATGGGAACTACATTCAGTGATCCATACTTACACTATTTGAGTGTAGGTCCCAAATCCTCTGTTTGACCTCGCTGGAATAATGTGTGGACAATTTGGAGTACCGTTTTGGGAGTTCTTTCTGGCAACTTTGATCGGAAAAGCGATCATCAAAACTCACATACAGGTGTGGAACCTCATTAATATTTCCCTCTCTGGACTTGTTCTAATGTCCAAGTGGTTTTTAACTTTCTTTTGTTTATGTGCTTTGTTTGGTTTTTAAGACAATATTTATCATCTGTGTCTGTAACAACCAATTGCTCGATTGGATGGAGAACGAGCTGATCTGGATACTTAGCCATGTCCCCGGTTTGGCTGCTGCATTGCCTGGACTTACAGCCAAACTCCATGCCATGAAAGAAAAGTATATTGATGCACCACCTCCGGTTCCATCTCATATCAAGGTAAACAAACCAACAAACCAACAAACCAACAAATTCATATCATTTGTATTGAATATGCTTTTGTGTTTTTCTTTTCTGTTGGGTTTAGGTGAACAGATGGGATTTTTCATTTGCATCAATCTGGAATGGGATAGTGTGGCTGATGCTTCTCAACTTCTTCGTCAAGATTGTGACAGCGACCGCACAGAGACACTTGAAGAAGAAGCAAGAGAAAGAAGTTGATGCTTTGACTCATTTAGATTGATCTTTTTATCTTATGCTCCAACATCAGAAGAACCAAAACAAAAGAAGAAAATGGCAGCTTTTCTTCTCATTTTCGCCTTGTTGACGCATTGTTCTGGTGGGTTTGTACTTTATAGAACATAAAAGGGTTTGGAGGAATTGGGATTATGAGATTGCAGGAGGTTTATTTTGACCCTGTGATTCCATAGAGAATGATTTGTGGGAAGAATTTAGAAGAAAAAAAAAGAAACTTTAATTGCTAATTTGCTATCTGCTTATTAAAATGGAAACTACTCTTCATGGCCCCTTCAATGACAAACCATATTCATCTCAAACAATTCGTTCTAAGCTTGCTTAGAAAAAAATAGAAAGTGAGAACAAAAAATGTAAAATGTATGTACTTTGTTTTCATTTTGATAAGAGATAATTACTTGAATGTAATGGAAAAATTGGGATGTGACTAGAATAAAATATATCTTTAAAAAATTACTAAAATTTTTGTAGATTCATATACAATTACAATTAAGATCTTTGTTTAGTTTTTTTAATTGAAATTATTTTTAAATAATAAATCCACGTCACTAATTAATATATTCATGTAAGCAAGATAATCAACCGCCGCTTTAATTACATCATCCTTAAAAAACACAACACATCGTCTTCTCGTCAAGTCAAGGAGTCGAGAATTTCTACGTTTTATAAATCGTCGACATTGTGTTTACTACATTGAATGATCTTACTTGTCTTCTCGAAATCGTCTTCTCCACTCCTATCGTTTATACGAAATCGTGTTCGCCGCAATCGTATTGAAGAAATCGTCATCTCCGGTATGTTATTCATGAGTTTGATTTTCGTTGTGGCTGAGTTATATATTATGTATCGATTGATTTTCGTTGCGGCTGAGTTATATATTATGTATCGGCTGAGTTATATATTAAGTATCGATTGCGGCGAAGTTAAATATTATGTTATAGCTGAGTTATTTTTATGTTGCGGCTGAGTTATATATTATGTTGCGACTGAGTTAAATATTATGTTATGACTGAGTTATTTTTATGTTGGAGCTGAGTTATATATTATGTTGCGGCTGAGTTATTGTTATGTTGCGGCTGAGTTATATTTATATTGCGACTAAGTTATTTTATTGTGGCTGATTTATTTTATGTTGTGACTGAGTTATTATTTTGAGTTATATTTTTTGGTTATATGATCATATAGATGTTTCTGAAGCTCAGTCACAAGATTACCATCGAAGACTTTACCCTGAAGGGTCTTATAATCTAGAAGGTAAATATATTAATCACAATTTTCATATAGGAGAATTTTATCACGTTAGAAAAGCAATAATATGTGAAGTGTGGGAAGAACTGGAGAGGTCTCCTATTGGATTAATTATTAAACTAGCAGGACGCAAAAGCGTGTGGTCTGGTAGGAATGTACACTATCTATTATGTAGACAGTTGCGAGTACATAAGAAGGAGATTTGAAGTCTCGTTGTTGATCAACCTATCAGGTTTAGCTTACACGAATTTGGTGAGATCACTAGGTTAAACACATATCCAATGCCAACTGAAAGTTTTGAACGTGACCAATAAAAAGCATTTTGGGAGGAGTTGAATATACCGCTTTGGATGGGACCCAAGTTAGATGAACTGAATGCATCATTAGAGGTATGTCCGCCTTGGAGTTTTGGAAAGTGTAACTGGTTAGGGTTGTTACTTCTTTAAGCCATAGTACTATATGATTTGTATCATAATTCTAGGATACCATTTGAAAGTGCAAAAAGAGTATTCGATGATGAAGCCATGATGTCGTATCCATGGGGTTGGACTGCATATGAAGTTCTTGTTGACTCTATCAAAATGTTGGATCCACAAGGAGGGTCATACACAATAAGCGGCATGAAGGACATGTTATTGGTTTGGGCGTATGAATCTATGAATTGCTTTGAAGAACGATTTGGGAGAGTGGTCGAAACTGAAGACGTTAACTTGATAACAAACTTAGATGCAGATAGATTTGTTAGAGGTTTTGGGGAAGTCTAGAGAAATGAGAAGAACAAAAAAGTGAAGGGTGGAGTTTCGTCAGAAGTTGAGTCACCCACTAAGAAGCATAAGAAAGTTAAGAAATAGATTGTATCTCTCACTAGTGATGAGGAAGGTAGTGGAGAAATGGTGAACAATGCGCTTCTGGTGAACATAATAAGTACTCTGAAAAATATTTTTAGAAAATTTGATCACCACGAAGGTCGATTTGAAACGATTAAGTTGAGGTTAAACGCCAACGATTCCAAACAAGACATGTCAAATATGGACCAACAAACCATTGATGATATAGTGAAAGCTGCAGTTGCTGAGCGTCTAAAAGTTCTGGGGATAAGGAAAGCGCCAAAAACTATGATAACTTCTCACTGCAGCCTAATACACAACAGAAGTGTATCAATAGTCCAATGATAGATAAGACCCCTTACCAGAGTTTTGGGCGAAAAAAAAATTGGCAGATGAGCTTAATAAGGTTACAAGGATGAAAAAGACTTTAGTTGAGGATTTTATTAGTGGCGGTGCAACATCTACTAAGGCTAATAAGGATGCTGCTCTTGATTTGTTTATATTTCTCCTGCAAAAACTGATAAGTATGCTAAGGCTGCTAAGACTGATAAGGCTTCTAAGGATGCTAAGGCTCAAAAAGATGGTAAGGATGAAGCGGGTCAAGTCTTAGGACGTGGCTGCAGGGGCAAGCCATAAGATCAGGATGCGTTACTAATGAAAGAGGCCACTGCTAAGAAGAGGGCATAGTTGCGTTAAAGAGAAAGGAAGCAGCTGAGTTAAAGAGAAAGGCGGCTGAGTTAAAGAAACAAAAATCCGCTGTTAAGAAAGTGTCTGAGTTAAAGAAACAAAAGGTGACTCAAATTAAGAAGGAGAAAGTTGCTGGAACCGGCACTCCACCGCGTATCAATGTAATAAGAGTAAAGATTAAGAACCCGAGTGAAGAGGACAATAGCTTGGTGGAAGTCACAGACGAAATTCACACTCGAGAGAACGAATTGTTGCCGGAGTTTAATGTCGAGGAAGAGGAACTGATTAGATTTGTCAGAATAACCACTGTGAAAGCTATTGGAAAAATCTGAAAGTTACCATCCTTAGGTAGTGCTATGAAAAGCGTCCATTTGTATTTACCATTTAGAAACGTACATTAGACAACCACGATGTTGCGCATGAAAGGAAACCCGTTTACGCTTACACCAAAGACAAGAAACACATACATGAATCTTCCAAACTCGTTGATTTGAAGACACATAATTGTATCCGGATTTTCCTTTCTTAACATGTATAAGTAAAAAATCAAGTTTTCAAACCCACTCTCAAGTGTTCCTTTCATCGATTTCCCTTGTGAATTTTAGCGTCCGATATGATTTTCAATAATCCATCTGTCCACATGAAAAATGATACAAATAACTCAGCCGCATCACATAATTAAGTCAGCGACAACGTAAAAAATAACTCACCCTCTCGTTATTATAACTCAGCTCTAACATTATAATAACTCAGCCAAAAAGTATAAATAAGTCAGCCAACAAGTATAAATAAGCCAGCCAAAATATTTCATATTACTCAGCTCGTATCGTATCTATAATAACTCAGCCACATCGTATAAATAAGTCAGCCGCAACATTTCATATTACTCAGCCTTATCGTTATAAATACTCAACCGCATCAAAGTAATTACCTTTACACCAAATTGCTTAGTAATAGCTATTATGACACTTGTAGGGTGAACGGACAGACCAACATCGCCGAGAAAATCCTTGTACAACTCTCCTAAAATATTTGGTGTTGCTTGTCGAGATCGATTAGAACGTTCAGTTATAGAATATGTATGAGCCGAATCGTAAATACGAACATAAAATACCAGCAATTGCCCTTGTGTAGAAGCACGAACTCTCCAGATACATCCATCAACCCAACACTTAACAATGAATAGTGTCGTAGTGGATATGTCTACATCAAAATCAAATTGATCCCTCACTGTAAGAAGGTTCAGCCATATCTCCAAATCGTCTTTACTCTCGTATCGTTGCCCTACCGCAAGGTTTAGCGACGACATCTCCAACCTTAGAACCTCCAGTTTACCTTTTGATCCGCTCATTGATAAGTTCTGAGATCTCTTCGTGGGAGGTAGTGTTGGTGAATCTCCGTCTTGTGTTGGAGACTCACCGTATGAGATGAAGTTATCATCTTCAGATGACGCACCGTCTGAGTCGTCGAACCTATCAAATCGGTTTTTAAATTCATCATCGTCTTCGTTTTCTCGCCTACTTCATCTTCTTTGTCTACTTTGTATTTTTCTCCTTCCACTTTACTATATCAGTCATTCTCATTGTCCTCGCATTCCTCTTCCAAACTGCAACAATCGCAATCCCCACTGTAGTTTTCGTCTCTGGATTCAACTTCTGAAACTTCTACTTCTGAGCTAAAACTGAAAAACTTTTTACTCTTCTCTCTTGCTCTGTAATTCCGATTAATTTTGCCATCCTTCTTCTCCATAATCTCCACACAGAGACGTAGCTGTTCGATTTTCTTTAGGCTTAGAAAACCTTGCAATTGTAGAGTATTGGAGACATAAACTGGTGGAGTGTCGTTCGCCATTTTTTTAAAGCTTTATTTGAGAACATGTAGCTAAGCTGAATATGATGCCTTAATTCATTCAATCCGTAATCATCGAGTACAGACTTTGCGAGTTCTTCATGTGTTGTTTTCTTATCTAAAAGCATAACTCTACTACTTCTACTGTCGGCGTTGAACACATATCTGTTTTTCTTAATCTAGTTACCGAAAACAATAATTACCGGATCCATAAAGAAGATGAACAAACGAATAAACAGAGAGATAAACCAAGTTGAAGAAGAAAAGATAAAGAAGATAGATAAAGAAGATGAAGAAGAAGATGAACAGACAGATAAACCAAGTTGTAAAGTTCGTTAGTGATGACATGGCAAACCGAGTTGATGACATGTCGGATGAAATGGAAAATCGGTTAGTCAGCCGTCAAACGAATATATAACTCAGCCTAGATAAATCAGCTCTCATGTATAACATAAGTCAAGTGAAATGAGAATACTATTTCAGTAATTAATCTTTTGCTAATAAATCAGCCGTAATTACGAAAAAATCATAAGTCAGGCTTATCGTCAAATAAATTAGCCGTCAAATGAAGGATATTCTACTAATTAATCTTTTGCTAATAAGTCAGCCATAATTAAGCTGACCAATTACAGCTGATTAAGTATAACTCAGCCGTAACAACCTCCCATAAGTCAGCTGTATATTCAGTAACTCAGGTAGACGATGATCACTAAATCAGCCGGAGAAACATAATTCAGCCATGTCTTATTTATAACTCAGCCGAATTGTCGAGAAATCAACCCTCCGATGAATAAGTCAGCTGTAACTTGAGTTTGTAAGTCAGTCATAATCCCATAAATCAGCCTAAAATCTGTAAATCGGCCATCACTAACGACTGACTTATGTACGTAAGTCATCATTTTTCTCATAAGTCAGCTGCGTTGTTTAATTCAGTCGCAACGTATTAATAACTCAGTCGAAATGACGTATGTAGCACTTTACGGCTGACTTAATGAATACACAAAACTGAATTCCTACGTGGCGCCGAATTTTTGATTACATGGCATCAAAAAGTAATGACATTTTTGTAAATACGTTTTTTCTCATAACGTAAAAAAGGACATGCTTGGTACTAAAAAAATGGCACTTTTAAAAATACTTAGGGGGTCTTATTGAATCAAGGATTTGATAGAATTTCATTTTTTTTTCAAATCCCCTCTTATTGTATTTGGAATTCATAAATTCTATGTGAAATCCAAGCTTATTGAATTAGTCATTTGTATAAGTTCTCTCAAATTCCAGCTTATTGGAAAATGTGGATTTTATCAACAAAATCAATCAAATGGGATTTAGTGGGATTTGAATAGTATTTCATAGTGAAAAATAGTGAATCAAAATACCACCTCATATGATGGTATTTGGATTTTTTTCAAAAAATAAGAATAATCTTCACATTTTAAAAAGAAAATTAAACTGTTTGAAATAAAAAAGTATATTTGAAAATAAAAATTTTAAATAATTTTATATATTTATATATTTTATAAAATGATAAATACTTATATCAAAAATATTAAATAAAAAATTAAAATATTAGTTTAAATAATTTTTTTTTCAAAAACTATGAAAATTCTTCATAAAGAAAATTAAACTGTTTGAAATGAAAAAAAATATATTTGAAAATCAATTTTTAAAAACTTTATATATTTATATGTTTCATAAAACGATAAAAAATATCAAATTATATTAATTCAAAAAATAAAAATATTACTTTAAATAAAAAATTTAATTTTTTTTAAACTCTAAAAATTCTTCAAAAAGAAAATCAAACTATTTGAAATGAAAAAAAATTGAAATTTGATTTTTGTTTTTATATATATTTGATATATTTCATAAAATAATAAAATATAAAATTATATTAACTTTTAAAATAAAAATATTACTTTGAATAAAAATATTACATTAAATTATTATTTTAAAAAAGCTCTGAAAATTCTTCAAAACCCCATAAAACTTACAACAAACTCATAAAACTTGTAACATGGATTTACTCAAATCTCAGATTTTCTTGGATTTACTCAAATCTCGGATTCTTTTAAATCCTTGTTTCAATAAGCCCCACTTAATGATCCAATCTCTCAAACGAATTGTTCAAATTTTTAAACCTTTTGATTTTTTTCTAAGAAGCAAGCTTAGAACTTAAAGCAATTAGGTTATTCCTTAAACTCTTTGACGACACTCTTATGACATAATGCAAATTCAGTGTTGCCACTAATCGTGGAGTTGTGAAAGCTTTCAAACTGTAGATACTCTTTTAAAATGCCAATAAGAGTTAGTTATATATATGTATTTTTGCATCTAATAAGAGTTATATTGATGAATAAAACAACGATGAAACAAAAATATAATAAATTATGCAGTGAATTATCTATAAACCACAAAATATTATCATGATACCATATTTCTCAAATTAAAATAACAAAAAAATAATAAACAACATATACTTCATGTTATATTTCGCAATGTTAACTTGATATAAATTTAATTTTAATAATTTAAACTCCTCCCCCTTCCCCCCCCCCCCNCCCCCCCCCCCCCCCCCCCCCCCCCCAAAAAAAAACTTCTTAAAATGCACACACCATATCACCATAATTCCCTCAATCAACACAACAACTACCTTATGAAATCTAAAGCAAAACAACAATAACCACCCAATATTCACGATATGTTGCCTTACATGTACGTCGACAAAGGACAAACCAAAAGGGAAAAACACAAAACAAAACCATTTTGGATCATCATGAATCCATCCCTCCAACAGATTTCAACCCCTGTCCATGGTTTTGCAACAGTCTGACCAACACCCACACAAGGTAAACGAAAACAAAACATATTCAAGTACCAAGTTCTAATCTAATCCCATATCCCTGATATTATTTGAATTTTGTAAAAAATTGCAGGCTTCTAACATAACATTTGCATATCTGAAAATGAATATCTACATCTGTTGACATATCAATGTTGGCACATATAAACTATCCCAGTTACTGTGGAAACAATTATTAAAAAAGCATCCCCAAAAAGACCAATGTTTGCTCATATCAGCTGTATATGGTCCATAAAAATCACTACTATTCAGCCTTAACACCAATAATGCACTTATGTTTGAACAACACAATTGACGTAATACAAAGCTTTATAAAGAGGAACAAACTAAACTTCTAGACTTGAAGGCATCACTCAAATTAACATTTAACGAAAAAAAATTCATAGAAAACTATCCCAATAAAAAGATTATGCCATCCTTTTGTTATTCTTTGACAAACTGTAAATATATTTTATCGACTAAGATTAATTCAATAATATTTAGCATTCAAACAAAAAAAAAACACTTTAAACACCAAAATCCGTGCGTAGTGCGGACAACAACCTAATAAATGTAACAATGCAAAAAAGGATAACATGAAAATGAATGACAGTGACGTCTTTTATCGGTATAGTATATTGTAATATATTATTTCTCATTTGTTGTTGTTGAATTTGTTTCTAAAATATTTTTTTTATCAATGGGATAGTTCAGTTATTTCTGTTTTTCATTAAAACTATAAATATAAATATTAAGATACTTATAAATATTTACATTGCATAATTTAGTAATTTCATTTATAGATGTATATTTTTCCAAAAAGCTAAAAATGATGTAATTTTAAAAATATAATCTAATTGGAAGGTATTTTTCCAAAATTTTCTTATTAATTATGATCATGTGATTCGGCAAAAAAAATATGGGAAGAAGAAAAAGAAACTTAAATTGTTAATTTGTTACTTACTTTATATAAATTAAAAAAACTAGTGTGAGTCTTTAAAGCATATCTATTGGTTAAGATACTCAAAACTTTCTTAACATTTAGTATTAGTTTCCAAAAATAAAAATTTAGTATTAAAATATTTTATATAATTGAGCTATATGATTAAGTATGAATCTCTCTTATTAAAATAGACACATTCCTTTAGACTTTTTTTTGTAAGATTTTAAATTAAGTACACCCTCTATTATAAAGTAATTATGGAAACAATATTATACTACTATCTATATTTCCAAACAAAAAATAATTAATATTGTGTCCAAAGAATATAAAACATTAAAATTGACTAAAACATTCAAATAATTTATGCAAAATAAAAAAATAAGTATAATTTATTTTGAAGGCTTAGATAGTAAAAAATAAATTCAATCAAAATCAAATCAGTTCAACTAATGAATTCATTTATTTATATTTTCATAAATAAAAAAATTAAATTCATTTATATTTAAATAGACTTTCATATTAAATTAAATACTGTATATAAATAAATGCGATAAAATTACATCAAAGAAATTTTATAATTAAAAGTTTATGAGAATATACCAAACAATCAATCAAATAAATTACAGAGATTTTTCTTAAAAGTTCATAACGAAAGATGTGAAATAACTAAAAATTAAATTATATGAAGTACTTATATGATATGTAACTAATATGATATATATGAACAAAAAAATGAATTCATATTTCTATATGTTAGAAACATAGATTATTTTTGTTGCACTAATCTATAATATAATAAAATATTATATAATTTATTTAAGTAACATAATAATTAAATAATATCCATGACATAATATATATATATATATATATATATAAAACATTATACATTGAAAACAACTACATTGTACAATAAATATATAAAAATAATAATTATAAAATTTTCAAAATATATCTTATTTGAAGATAAATGTTTTAACAGTAATTATAAAAAATATTTATTTTAATTATAATATGAACCAAATTATTAGAAAATAAATTAAATCTATATAATATTAATTAAGAAGCATAAAATAAATATTATTTTCTAAATTATCTCTTAACACTAAACTATTTTTAAGTAATTTATAAAATTTATTTAATAAAATAAGAATAAAATCGATGATGTCGTGTGAGTCACAATCTAGTATTATTTTAAAGATGATCAGTAGGAATATAAGATGATGATAAGTACTGTTTTAGTATCTAAAGAGCTCTCAGTTTTTTATTGAGATAGCATATCCCATATTTTCTCATATTTTTTTTTGTTTATTACTTTAAAAGTAGAAACTAGATTTTAATGTGTGCTTTTAAAAACTGTAATTATTTTCTGTTTTGGTAAAAAATAGTTTTAATAAAAATATAACTTGTGTATACATTATTTAATTTTACTTTTTTGAACAAAAATTTTGGGCTTTGAAGAGAATTTTGATCTTTGATATATGAATTTTTTAATTAAATATTTAAAATTGGACTAGAAATGTCATTATATAATATTATTACATGTATATAAGTTTTTTTTCAACATTGGTTAATTATGGTATCACAAATTATGAAAAACATTACATAGACGATACAGCCGACAATTTTACATTTCTTATGAGAATTCTTGTCTAACTGCATCACCCTGAATCATCATATAAAATCCATTTCTGACGACATTCTTTGGGCATTGCTGAAGATTTTTTCTAAACTGTTTTTTCTAATATTTTACCTAATTTGTCTTATCCAGGAATTGAAATCCAGAACTGTTGGTGTAGAAACATTAATGAACCATGGTCAAACCACTAAACTAAAAGAGCTTCTACCATGTGTAAAAGTTACAAATTTGATCTTAAATTTTTATTAATGAAATTACATTTTTATTTTAGAATGCCACAAATAGACTTTTTCTTTGGGTATTCAAATAGAATAAAATCAATGAGTTTATACATACGTGATCACATGTAAAACTAATAATTTCACACAAGAGGAAAATCAATTCCTAGCCTAGACCAATAGAACAACTTCTCCTTTAATAAAACCAATATACCACCGCAATGTGGTTATCGTACTTCCTTTGCTACGTACGCATTAGTTATTTCTGTGACAAAGTTTCTTTAGTTATTCCCTCACCGACCATTAAAGTATCTTTTAATTAATAAATATAATTGGTGTGTAAACAAACTTCAATTTAGTTTTAGTTTAAGCGTTTAATTGAATTTGCTGGTTTCTTTTCTCCATCCCTTGACATAATGTAGAAAATAAAGTATTTATTGATAATGATCATCTTCTTTATTGATAATTTCATTATAGTCTGCAAAGAGCTTTATTGAGAATTTATAGAGTGGTAGGTAGAAGCTCCTGATATATCTATAGAAACAGGAGTCATAAAAAACGTAATTATTTCCTGTTTTGGTAAAAAATATTTTTAATAGAAAATATAACTTGTGTACATAGTATTATTTTAAAGTTTTTTACATAATCTATGTTTAATTTTATATACATTATTTATTTATTTATTTTGAACAAAAAATTTGGGCTTTGAAGAGAATTTTGATCTTTGATATATGAATGTTTAATCAGCTACTCCCTGCACTGCGCATTTCCTCATAATTAGACTAGAATTGTCATTATATAATATTATTACATGTGTAGAAGTTCTTTTCATCATTGTTTAATTATGGTATCACAAATTATAAGAAACATTACATAAACGATACAACCGACAATTTTACATTCTTTATGAGAATTCATGTTTGACTGCATCACCTTAAACTGTCATATAAAATCTATTCTGACGGCATTCCTTGCGCTTTGCTAAAAATCTCTTCTAAACTTTTTTCTCTAATATTTTGCCTAATTTGTCTTATCCAGGAATTGAAATCCAAAACTTTTGGTATAGAAACATTAATGAACCATGGTCAAACTACTAAACTAAAAAAGCTTCTACCATGTGTAGAAGTTAAGAATATGATCTTAAATTCATTAATGAAGCTACAGTTTTATTTTAGAATGCCACAAATAGACTTTTTCTTAAGGTATTCAAATAGAGTAAAAGCAATGAGTTCATATATACGTGACCACATGTGAAACTAATAATTTAACACAAGAGGAAAGTCGATTTCTAACCTAGACCAATAAGACAACTCCTCCTTTAATAAAACCAATAGACCATCGCAATATGGTTATAATACTTCATTTCCTACGTACACATTAGAGCATGATTAATGGAAGAGATCCTAATGAAGTTCTTAAATCATGATTTGATATTTTCTGCTAAGAGACGTATCTTATATCTTTTATTTAGGATACATTTNATGATGGCAGGAGCTGCTCCTCCAGTGGTGGGTGGTGACGCAATACGACGGCTCCGGCTTCGCTTCAGGGTCACGTTCTTCATCACATGAATCTGAGCAGTGGGGTCAACACCATAAAAGAAGAAGAAGAAGAGAATGGAGGAGAAGAATAATGAGAGAGAAGAAGAAACCTGGAAAGAACTTCAACAATATCGGAGGAAAGAAGAACACAAGGATAGAAAAACAACGGAAACCAATTGGAACTTGGTCTTCTTTTGCAATACAAGGAAAAAATCATAAATTCTAACAACTAATCGAAAATATTAGACAAAAGAGTATCATTTTTTTTTCTAAACTGAAAATTCTGAAACGTTGAAAATCGTTGAAATCCGACTCCCATAAATCGCCGTCCTGGGTCAGAACCAGGACGGAACCTGTTCTGATACCCAATTGTAATGTCCCGACCTTCCACAGCTAATAGGCCACCCACGACCGCTCTCTCGGCCCGTGGGCCCCATCCCGTTCCAACAGTCGGTTTGTTAATTTTCCGAGGCTCGAAATCATTGTTTGCTAACCCTGCAATCATCACATGAACTTTCCCCGTGCTTTGGCCTCACTCACACGATATCGCGAATCACTTCCCGATAGGTCACCCATCTTTAGACTACTTCAGCTCAAGCACGCTTAACTTTGGAGTTTTAAACTGATGTGCTTCCAAAAAGGTAAGTGCACTTTGGTGACATAGGTAGTCAAATAAATTCTTTTGAAGCCTTTCCATATATCACAACTCGGGATGTTATAATTCACCTCCTCTCAAAGAATGCAACGTCCTCGTTGCGCCCCATGACAAGTCTCAAGACGCCTCTCGGGTCAGAACCGAGATGGCTAACCAGCTTTGATACCACTGACTTAGTACATAGCACTACGACTATGTAAGCCTAGCTCTAGCATAAAACAAGCACGGTGTCTACACCACAAAGAATAGTCAATATATGTCTAGTCCAACTAACACTCATGCACTCATAGTACACAGCTACTCCCTGCACTGCGCATTTCCTCATAATTAGACTAGAATTGTCATTATATAATATTATTACACGTGTAGAAGTTCTTTTCATCATTGGTTAATTATGGTATCACAAATTATGAGAAACATTACATAAACGATACAACCGAAAATTTTACATTCTTTATGAGAATTCATGTTTGACTGCATCACCTTAAACTGTCATATAAAATCTATTCTGACGGCATTCCTTGCGCTTTGCTAAAAATCTCTTCTAAGCTTTTTTCTCTAATATTTTGCCTGATTTGTCTTATCCAGGAATTGAAATCCAAAACTTTTGGTATAGAAACATTAATGAACCATGGTCAAACTACTAAACTAAAAAAGCTTCTACCATGTGTAGAAGTTAAGAATTTGATCTTAAATTCATTAATGAAGCTACAGTTTTATTTTAGAATGCCACAAATAGACTTTTTCTTAATGTATTCAAATAGAGTAAAAGCAATGAGTTCATATATACGTGACCACATGTGAAACTAATAATTTCACACAAGAGGAAAATCGATTTCTAACCTAGACCAACAAGACAACTCCTCCTTTAATAAAACCAATAGACCATCGCAATGTGGTTATAATACTTCATTTGCTACGTACACATTAGAGCATGATTAATGGAGGAGATCCTAATGAAGTTCTTAAATCATGATTTGACATTTTCTGTTAAGAGAAGTATCTTATATCTTTTATTTAGGATACATTTCTTAGTATTTCTTAGTTAAAAGCTAAAAAACGTATCTTGGGATATACTAAGATATCCTCCTTAAAAGACTCCATTTATCATGGTCTTAGTTATTTCTTTGACGAAGTTTCTTTAGTTATTCCCTCACCGACCATTAAAGTATCATTTAATTAATAAATTAATTGGTGTGTAAACAAACTTCAATTTAGCTTTAGTTTAAGCGTTTGATTAAGTTTGCTGGTTTCTTTTCTCCATCACTTGACATAATGTAGAAAATAAAGTATTTATTGATAATGATCATCTTCTTTATTGATAATTGCATTATAGTCTGCAAAGAGGTTTATTCAGAATTTATAGAGTGGTAGGTAGAAGCTCCTCATATATCTATAGAAAGAGGAGTCGTGAAGATTATCTTGATGAAGTAACAAAAGTGGGTTGGGTATTTTATGCATCTGCCAACTTCTTATTCTTCTCGAAGGTGAGGCTGGAGCGGAGAAAATCTTTCTTCAGAGGGTTCTTGATGGCAGGGCTTATGAACTTCTGATACCATTGTCCAGACTTTTTGAGGTCTCTGTCGATGGTATTATTCCAATCAATGTAACTGAGTCCGAATCTGACGGTAAATCCTTTGTTGAATTCATAATTATCCCCAAGAGACCATGCAAAGTATCNATAATACTTCATTTCCTACGTACACATTAGAGCATGATTAATGGAAGAGATCCTAATGAAGTTCTTAAATCATGATTTGATATTTTCTGCTAAGAGACGTATCTTATATCTTTTATTTAGGATACATTTTTAGTGTTTCTTAGTTAAAAGCTAAGAGATGTATCTTGGAATATACTAAGATATACTCCTTAAAAGACTCCATTTATCATGGTCTTAGTTATTTCTGTGACGAAGTTTCTTTAGTTATTCCCTCACTGACCATTAAAGTATCATTTAATTAATAAATTAATTGGTGTGTAAACAAACTTCAATTTAGCTTTAGTTTAAGCGTTTGATTAAGTTTGCTGGTTTCTTTTCTCCATCACTTGACATAATGTAGAAAATAAAGTATTTATTGATAATGATCATCTTCTTTATTGATAATTGCATTATAGTCTGCAAAGAGGTTTATTCAGAATTTATAGAGTGGTAGGTAGAAGCTCCTCATATATCTATAGAAAGAGGAGTCGTGAAGATGATCTTGATGAAGTAACTAAAGTGGGTTGGGTATTTTATGCATCTGCCAACTTCTTATTCTTCTCGAAGGTGAGGCTGGAGCGGAGAAAATCTTTCTTCAGAGGGTTCTTGATGGCAGGGCTTATGAACTTCTGATACCATTGTCCAGACTTTTTGAGGTCTCTGTCGATGGTATTATTCCAATCAATGTAACTGAGTCCGAATCTGACGGTAAATCCTTTGTTGAATTCATAATTATCCCCAAGAGACCATGCAAAGTATCCTTTCACGTTGACATGCTTCTCCCTAAAAGCAGGAACAATGAATCATTAGAGGTCATACGTACATACACAGGACGGAGAGAAGCATCAACTCACTTGATGACTTTACTGAGAAAACAGAGATGACTGCAGAGATATTCAATCCGCTTGTAATCCAACATAGACACCTTACGCGTTTCATTACCGGGGGTACTGATTCCTAATTAAACCGTCATAATATGAACAATTCCACAATATTTTTTTTTGTTAATTTCTTGAACCAATCTCAAATTACATTTAACATCTAAAGAAGAATTTAGAGATGGGTACGTAATAGAACTCACCATTCTCAGAGACATAGATTAAAGGGTTATAGTACTTGTTTTTGAAGTAGTCCATTACGGAATAAATGCCTTTAGGGTAGTAATAGACGTTTTTGGTTTCGTCTTCTTTGTTTTCCTCGAACTGAGAAGGGGAAGCAAATATTAATAACGAAAAGGGATTTTTGGTTAACAAATAAATGAAGAAAAGGGGTGGATCATGCATATATACCAGTGGACCAATGTAATGACCACTTGCATTAATATCTGTAACACACAAGTACAAAATAATCGTTGGTCATCAAATATTGTAATTAAAGAAAAAAAGAGAGATCAGATAGGTAAGATATAAATTTAAAAGTTTTTAACTTAGTGGAAATATGTACATGTGAGCTTTGCGCCTGCGTCCATCATGGCAGTGTGATTAGCCCAATCAACATGGTTAGGACTTGGCTGGGCATACTGAGTGAAATAATAGTTGAGACCAAGAAAATCATATGAACCCTTTACGAGGTTAGATTCTTCTGGAGAGAAGGATGGAAGCCGTTCACCCACAGTGTCTATCATGATTTGAGGGTATGTTCCATTTGTTAGCGGCCCCATGAACCTGATGTACGTACATACATATATTCATGTCAGTTCATATAGGAAAACATATATTAATGTTAAGAATATCATTTCATTTTATAAGCTTGTACCATCCCAAGAAGAATTCTTTCATCCTCTCGGTTGCAGCTATGCTGTGTGGATCAGTGTCATTATATGGAAGAAACCATCTAGTTATCATCACAGGTCCAATCTTACCTCCTTGATGCTGTGGTGACGCACATATATATACATGATGATGTGATTAAATCAGAATGAAATATGTTAGATTACACATTTCACAAAGTGGAGAACTCACCGTATAATTTTTCCTGTAAAGATCGACCACTGTGGCATGAGCGAGAAGCTGGTTATGTGCAACGATATAGGGCTCAGTTGAAGAATTACCGGCGTAACAGGAAGAATCAACCATTGGAGAACATCTACCGGGTGCATCTGATCCTGCTCCGTAGCCTCTCGTAGGCACTGAGTAGAGCTGGTTGATCGTGATCCAGTTCTTTACTTTATCACCAAATTCTTGGAAACATAGATCCGCATAATCTTTGAAATCGTCTCTGCGAATATTACAGAATCATTTCATTAACCCAATTGTATGTTTTCGTCTTACTTTAATAAGCAGCATGCATGGCACATATATATATATATATATATATATATATATATATATATAACATACATGATCTGGGGGTCCAAAAAACCTTCATACTCATCTTGTAGTACTTGAGGAAGGTCCCAGTGAAAGAGCGTAACGAAAGGTGTTATACCCTTGTCGATGAGGCCATTTATGAGTCTGTGGTAGTAGTTAATACCTTCTTGGTTTACTCCCCTGCTCCTCTTTCCTCCTGATCATATGTATCTTATATTTATTTTTCGAAAAAATCACAATAGAGTATATATATGCATGGATCAATAATTTTCACATACTTGGAATGATTCTTGACCATGCAATGGAGAATCTGTAGCCAGTAGCCTTGAGTTCGTCTATCACCTCTATATCTTTCTGCAGTTCATATATACAATTGCATGTCAGTCCACACTAGCTAGTTTGGTAGTTGATAGATAAGCCAGTGAGTACACACAGTAATATTATTGAGGATTTGATTACCTCCCAGTACGAATATGAGTCACAAGTAGTGTCTCCATTTCCATGATCGGGTCCTGCTTTATCTAATAGGAGTAGTAAACAAATACATTACTAAAAGTGCATGGGGAAATATAACCGACATTATATATTTGTGTGATGTGGAACAATGCAAATAAACAAACTTGGGTATCGGTGAGTGAAGCCATCCCAAACGTTAAGTCCACGACCTATGCTACCTTCGATCTGAAATGAAAAGAAACAGCCATGCAACGTTGGATTTTAATGATTTTAATTAAAATATTTTCTGTATACGTTAAATATGACGTCTGGCAACAAAATATAAAGGTTGGTATGTTACATGCCTGGTAAGCAGACGATGCAACACCGAAAATGAAGTCTTTCTCGAAGCTGCTACTGTTGAAACGATCAGTGTTATTACATGTGAATGGCAGGTTCTCTTCGCAAGTAATTTCTTCATCAGCTTTGCAAGTCGCCACAGCTAATAGAAAAGCTAATATGAGCCCAACATGCTTCATGGTTAATTCGTAGATGTATGTATTGTGTTGTATGTAACCTTGTGCCAGTCTAGGGTTTATATAGCCTTTGCAAACAAGAGTGACGTATGCATTTTCTTGTCTAATTAGTGTATTGATTAATATTTTCGGAGAGGTTTAGGTGACATGAAACCCGTGGCTTTTTACAGTGCCATTGAAATCTCATTGACAAAATGGCGTTCGATCCTTTATCTCAATTGTGATTGGTTGATTACAATCATTTTAAAAGTTAATCTGGTAAATGAACAAGGCAGATATTTTATATAATACAACGGCTAGTTTGTAACTAGCTCTTAGCTTATAAGAAAAACTATCGACAAAATGATGGAACTAAAGTTTATCACGTGTTATTTGATTGCACTTAAAAAAAACTATTTGGTATTATCATAAATAATTACACCCTAAATACTATTAGTATAGAACTCCAAGATAATAGACCAAATATATGCTTCTAGTAAACTCTTTCTATATGATGATAATAAATTAAAAATGACAGTTTAGTAAAAAAGTATCCTCACAGAAAGAAAAAAATTACTAATCTCGAAATTGTGATCAATATTAATTGTACTTTAACTATTTAATCTGCTATATATTAAGAGAGGCTCAAATGAGGTGGAGACGTTTATTTGTTCTTAATAATAAAGGTAGTGCTTAAATATTTTGGTCGCATATTTTACTTTAATATCTTATATGATTAGTGAATAAAGATATGTGACATCACCGTTTTTCGATAGTTTTTTTTTAGGTTTGGATATTTCGGGTATCGGTTTAGTTCGGTTTGAGCGTTTTGGATATCGGTAGTTTGGGTAGGAGTTGAAAGATCCATTTATTACTTTACTATTTTTGGTTCGGGTTTGATTCGGGTAGTTTTGAGTTCGGTTCGGTTCGGATAGTAAAATTAGAAACCATAAAGTATCCGGAAATAAATTTGGTTCTCATTTAGTTTCGGTTCGGTTATTTCGGATAGTTCGGGTAATTAACGTTAAATATCATATATTTTGGATAAAATATCAAATAATAAGAATAATTTAGATAAAAAAAGTTTGAATATTTTTGGTTATTTTTAAATATATCTAAGGATATACTTTCGCATAGTTCAAATATTTTTTAATAATTTGTTTTTTTCAAATATTTTAGATATTTTTAATAGATTTTAAAATTATAAATATATTTAGTTATGTTACACATATATATAATTAATATTTTTATAATATTCGGGTACTGATTCAGTTCTCGGTTCGGTTCTAGTTTGATTTAGTTCTTTCACATATATAAATTTAAGAACCATTTAGGTATTTAAGAGTTTTGATTTGATTCCAGTTTTGGTTATTTTGTTTTATTCCGTTTTAGTTTTTCGGTTCCGTTTTTTATTCCCGCGCCTAGGGTTTTCATTGTCTCTTCTCTGAAAATTTCACTTGTCCCTTTCTTATTTATTTTTTTATTATTTTCTACTAAGATATCCATCTAGAAACTACCTATGAAAAATCTCTAATGCACTATTTTTTTTTCCTTCTAAATGGTATCTCATATAAAATGAACGTTTAGGTTTTACAAAGGGTAGATAGCATATATATATTTCGTTTGGTGCAAATAGCATATATAGATTTTGATACCTCGGGAAATAGATAAGTAAAAACAAGGTATTAAAAGAGCTGAGTAAGATTTCATTGGCCTCTAATATATTTAATTATCTTTTCAAAGAGAGTGTTGTAAAGTCCTAGTCCTAACTTCAAAATGCATGGCATGAATATCGAATCCACTGGGAGGCGATATGCATAAAACACACTAAATGTACAAGAGTTGATCAATCAACTTTGTGTTAGAATTGACAACTATAATAATAACCTACCAAAGTTTAAGCCAAAAAAAAAAAAAAACTATAATAATAACCTCATGACTTGGTTAAGGAAGAAAAAAAAACAATTAACATGTGTTCCAAAAGGCCACACTCATCACGAGCCTTACCGCTCACAATAACCGCATTTTTTTCTTCTTCTTTTCATACGTATGAACACTGTTTTTCTCACTAACCCAACAGTTTTTTTTTTTTTTTTTTGTGGTAAGCTAACAGAACAATTATTCTTAGGCCTATGTTGGAAATCTCCTTGAATGGAGAACCCGTCAATGTTTCGGTTAGATGCTTCCTTATCTTCTGTGTCCAAAATAGAGTCTTTATATATTCTATACTTTTTGTACAACCAAGCAATATGCGGGTTGAGCTATCCACGTCTGGTTAGAACACAAGGTTTTTTTCTCAACAAAACTACTAACATTAGACATACCTCACTTTTTAAAAAACTTTATTAATCAACCCAGAAATCAAATATCAATTACAANAAGGTTTTTTTCTCAACAAAACTACTAACATTAGACATACCTCACTTTTTAAAAAACTTTATTAATCAACCCAGAAATCAAATATCAATTACAAGCTCGGTTCAAACAAAATGGTCTAAATCAAATCGAAACCTAACTGGCTTCGCTCAACCACCACACCGGCGCGTTCCGCTAGACAGCACCGAGAATCTTTAGACTATCTAGACCCGTTCTCTACCGTTGATAGTGACCACAAGAGGGTGGCGTTCACCTCGTTTCCTCGGTTGCTGGAACATCCCAGGCCATCACCGGAGTAGCTGGATCTGCAAAGAAGCTCTAAATGCCATAGGGGAAATGAAAGTAAAGAAAAAATACCAAAGGAAGCTTCTGAACCTCAAGAACCCAGGCTGATGACCAGAAATGGCAGAGAGATAGGAGCAAGAGAACGTGTTCATCAGTACCCGCAATAAGAAGAGAATAGCCTACAAGATAGACCAAGCGGACCCTCACAAACTGGGATGGCTGATACTCAAGTAAGCCTCCAAATCGATACTACACCCAACTGACCCAATCAGATTTCACATCGATTCCTTACTCCGGAAACATAAAACAGGACCAGGTCTTAAAGAGCACGCCCATTGAACCGCACTGGAGAGACGAGATCAAAACGGACTATGTGGAACTGAGAAGCTCTTTACGAACAGAGCACACATCCCTGCAATGGCGAAGGAGAACAAAGATAGGGCAAAACCAGAGAAGAGGAAGAGCAGCCATAGACAACAGCTCTTGAAACCCTTAGCCTCATTTGCAAACACAAGCCAACAGAGACAAACCAACAATGCAGCTGTTTCACCGCCGTGCACGCACCGACGACACAAGCCGCTGCCTTCCTTGGGAAAAAGACAGAACCTTGACCAACAATGAGACACCAAGTTGCCGGCAAGATAGAGCTAAAAATCCCACTCCACAACGAAGTGATAACTTTGGATAACCAACCAAATTAATCAGTTGAACTCACTAGATCTACAAAGGAAATAGAGATCTGTTAGGTGAACACCAAAAAGCTGGCTCCGATCTGCCGCAAAAACCCCACCGCCTCGCTGACACTCCAGCACGGACCCACAGACCACGGATCTACACTACCCCAGAGCTGACGTAGACGAACCGCACCGAAGTTATCAAAGGTTGGACAGAAAAGAGCAAACAGAAGCTAAAAACAAAGAGGAGGAAGAGAGGAGTGAGCCTCCGACGACCACACGCTCTTGATGGAGGCCGCCGGAGAAAATATATAGCTACGGTGAAAGTTGAAAAGTTTGGAGAGAGGTTGGAGGTTAGGAGAGAGAGTCTTCGTAAGAATTTCCGACGGATTGCCGACGAACTCAATCCGTCAGAATTTTTTAATAGAAAAACATAAATCACTTTTTCCTCATTTCTCTTCTCTCTCTCAAAAACTCACAAATTCTCTCCGACTTTCTCTCTCTAATCCGGCAAATTTCAAGCCTTAGACTCCTCAAATTCACCTTACAAATTATGTAAGTCATCTATTTTCTTTTCTCATTTGACTTATGTTACTTTTTGATTGTGAAATTGTGATTTTTAGGTTTTGAATGTTGGATTTATGTTAGAATGAAGAATTTTATGAAATAAATGTTAGATTTGGTTGTTAAGTTGTGGGTTAGATAGGTTTTGATTTTAATTTTTTGGTTTGTTTATTAGATCAATATTTATAAATTAATTTAGCTATACGCTCAATTTATAACTGAAGCTGATTTGGGACTCCTTTTCCACAGATGCCATCTAGATTTTTTTTATAACCCAGAGGTATGTACGTTGCGATCTAACTGACTAATTTTCTGAGGATCTGTTTATCGACGTCCGATAAACTCCTAATAAGAATTAGATACTTATGTTGTATGGTCATATAAATGGATAAAAACAAATTTGGTAGATTCCTTTTGTGCTTAACACTTTTCCAAATCCTCTGTACCACTCAACCACGCTTATGTAATTCAGATTTTTTATTTTGATGAATTTTCTATCATAATCATTACTTTTTGTATATATTTTCTATATCCACATGGACCACGTCTATGTTTAAAGAACCTATAAATTTTAAAGAATTCTGTAAGATTGAAACTATATTGTGTTTTTTTAGTTGCTATTCGTCCATCATTTATAGTGTTGGTTGTTATTTAGTTTATTCTCTAAGCAAATATTCGATTATTTTATTTGATATCTATTAGGTTAAGTCATTTCATTATACATAAAATATGCAGTTCACAAAAAAAGTACTAGAATAATAAAGGGAGAAGGAGGTCTAAGCATAATTAGTGAGAGTATGAAGAGGTANCCAACAATGCAGCTGTTTCACCGCCGTGCACGCACCGACGACACAAGCCGCTGCCTTCCTTGGGAAAAAGACAGAACCTTGACCAACAATGAGACACCAAGTTGCCGGCAAGATAGAGCTAAAAATCCCACTCCACAACGAAGTGATAACTTTGGATAACCAACCAAATTAATCAGTTGAATTCACTAGATCTACAAAGGAAATAGAGATCTGTAAGGTGAACACCGAAAAGCTGGCTCCGATCTGCCGAAAAAACCCCACCGCCTCGCTGACACTCCAGCACGGACCTACAGACCACGGATCTACACTACCCCAGAGCTGACGTAGACGAACCGCACCGTACCTCCGACAACAGTGCCACACATATCAACGGTTGGACAGAAAAGAGCAAACCGAAGCTAAAAACAAAGAGGAGGAAGAGAGGAGTGAGCCTCCGACGACCACACGCTCTTGATGGAGGCCGCCAGAGAAAATATATAGCTACAGTGAAAGTTGAAAAGTTTGGAGAGAGGTTGGAGGTTAGGAGAGAGAGTCTTCGTAAGAATTTCCGACGGATTTCCGACGAACTCAATCCGTCAGAACTTTTTAATAGAAAAACATAGGGGAAATGAAAGCAAAAAAAGAATACCAAAGGAAGCTTCTGAACCTCAAGAACCCAGGCTGATGACCATAAATGGCTGAGAGATAGGCAGCAAGAGAACATGTTCATCAGTACCTGCAATAAGAAGAGAATAGCCTACGAGATAGACCAAGCGGAGCCCCACAAACTGGGATGGCTGATACTAAAGTAAGCCTCCAAATCGATACTACACCCAACTGACCCAATCAGATTTCACATCGATTCCTTACTCCGGAAACACAGGTCTTAAAGAGCACGCCCATTGAACCGCGCTGGAGAGACGAGATCCAAACGGACTATGCAGAACTATGAAGCTCTTTACGAACAGAGCACACATCCCTGCAATGGTGAAGGAGAACAAAGATAGCTCTTGACGACAGCTCTTGAAACCCTTAGCCTCGTTTGCAAACACAAGCCCACAGAGACAAACCAACCACACAGCTGTTTCACCACCGTGCACGCTCCAACGACACAAGCTGCTGCCTTCCTTGGGAAAAAGACAGAACCTTGACCAACAACGAGACACCAAGTTGCCGGCAAGATAGAGCTAAAAACCCCACTCCACAACGAAGTGATAACTTCGGATAACCAACCAAATTAATCCGAATTGGAGGAGCGAGTTCACCGACAACCAAACGCCACAAACTCCGTTGAACTCACTATATCTACAAAGGAAATAGAGATCCTTAAGGTGAACACCGAAAAGCTGGCTCCGATCTGCCGCAAAACCTCACCGCCTCGATGACACTCCAGCACGGAGCCCACAGACCACTGATCTACACCACCCCGGAGCTGACATAGACGAACCGCGTCGTACCTCCGACCACAGTGCCACACATATCAACGGCTGGACAGAAGAGAGCAAACCAAAGCAAAAAAAAAGAGGAGGAAGAGAGGAGTGAGCCTCTGACGACCACGCGCTCTTGATGGAGGCCGCCGGAGCAAAAATCTACAGTGAAAGTTGAAAGGTTTAGAGAGAGGTTGGAGGTTAGGAGGTTAGGAGAGAGAGTCTTCGTAAGTCTATCCGACATACGTCATTTTTGAACCCCACATTACACTGAATTGTTAATGTGTCCCATTTTTTCGTCTTTATGTTAGACCATCATTATCTCCGGTTTCTTAACCGGGGTTTTTAGCTTCGGATAAGAGATGGTTCTTAGCTTTTCTTAGTTAAAAACTAAGAAAAGATAAAAACTGTCTCTTAAATAAGAGATATAAGAGACGTCTCTTATGTTGCATATATATATCACCTCCCGGTGGTTACTTTTTTTTTGAAACTTACCTCCCGGTGGTTACTTATGACACACTGTTCTGTTACTTTTTATTTTATTTTTTATCTTCGATAGTATCTGGTCTCCACACTATTTCACATTGCTCTAGGTGAATTTCAATTGAGTACTTACATTGTCTTATTTCAGTATTTTATTGAATGATTAAAATATCTCACATGAGATACTTTAGGTATTCAAACTATCTCATTTTCTAAATTAGGTTTTTAACTATTTGAAATATTCATTCAATTAAAAAATTTGGCTCAAAATATCGAAATAAGACTCTTCTATAGGATGTGTTCACCTAATGTTTTTAGCATTACATATAATTGTTATTTATATCATTTAGACAATATTACTATCTGCATTTGTAATAACCAACTGCTAGATTAGATGGAGAACTAGCTTATCTAGATACCTCGTCGTGTCCCCGGTTTGGCATCTGTGTTGCCTGGACTCACAGACAAACTCCACGACATTAAAAGGTTGGCAGCAACCCAACCTTTTTGTTCTTGAGAAAACTCTTACGCATTTTCGTCCATTTAGTTGAAAGTTCTTAAGATTTGCAGTTTTTACACTAGCACCTTCATGAACGTCAGGTTCTTACAAAATTCTTTTATTGAATTTTGTTATAAGTAAAGAAGAGAAGAGAGGAAATTGGTGTGTCTTATTCAGTGAATAATAATTCTTTTATATAAGATTACAATAGCTTGGATACAAAGTCTAACTTGGAGTAAAAAACAAGTAAATCTAATACTTTATGTAAGGGACATCACATAATATTCATAACACTTCCCCTTGATGTCCATTATACTAAAATACTTTCAAAACTCCGTAGATGCTGCCTCGTTAAAAACCTCACCAGGAAAACCCAATGGCAAAAACCATGGTTAAGGAAAAAAGAGTGCAACGCGTAATGACTTCCCCTCATGTGTACATACGTCAAGATCTTTGAGTTAATGCAATCCGAAACTAGAAAGTAACACTGGATAACGCCTTAGTGAATAAGCCAACCAAACTGTGACTTGAACAAACATGTAGCATACTAACATCGCCATTCTTCGATAGTGCATGAGTCTTGTATGATTTGATCATTTTATTTAATTCTTTTTATCTCAAAAACTTTAGAACAACGATAGAATTTCATCACTCAAATTATAACAGTCTCTTTGAATGTCTATCTTTGTTGCCTCGTTAAAACATTTCATTGTCTCAGGTACATGAATTTCTTTCAGTCATGTTTAGTGTCTATTCTGGAGATCATTCAAAAACTTTATTTCCTCTTGACCATTATTAATTTATGCTCCTTTTCATTTGCGAGAATTTTTATCTTTGAAACCAACATGTGTACCACGCTTCAGGCGTGACTTAGAGTTATAAGCAGTTTGATATTGTTCTTCTGGAATACCAATTCTTACTGGAGCATTTACATATGGTATTCTGACTTGATCACTCTATTTATTTTCGTCAATAAATGTGTCTGACAATTGCTTTTCTAAGCTTTATAATTGAATTATCTTTTGGACTTCACATTATCTTTAGTCTGAGGATCAATGATAATTTATTTCAACTTATATTCTTTTCAGCTGTTTATTTTCTCCCCTTATTGATATCCTTCGGGGATGGCTCTAGATTCTTAAGTATCAATGGAGATTCATATCCAACATATATTTCCAACCTCATTTGAAAATACATTTTAATTAAGATTTGTGTGGAGCAACTAGAATGTATATTGCACATCTAGAATCCTTAGATAAAATAGTTAGTTTTTGACCCAATACCAATGATGGGGAGAACTAGTGATTACTTGTTGGCTTGATGCGAACTGTGTTGCTCAAAATGTTTAACACTTATCTCAATGAATTTTTTATAGTTGTCAAATACTTTTAGACTTGAATTCACCAATATTATAAAGATGCATAGTGAGTGATCAGTCCATTAACATCTCCGTTATTCATGTCAATGGCTTCCTTTAGTTGGTGAAAATCGTATTACCATTTTGTGGTATGAGCAAACAACATGTGTAAAAGCATTTAGAAGAATCTTCTGGTTCTTTATTGACTATTCACATAAACTCTATGTATCTTTTTGCATTATTACTGAACCAAAATGGTTTAACTGGTTCATGCCAAATATTTTGTAAACTTCTGGTTTACTATATATTTATCTCCATTACACTATTGTTTGTGTAGTACAACATATAAGAAGGAGTATGTACTTTATATAAAATACTTTACTACCTTGAGAAATACTTCTGATTTGAAATAAATTTAACATTTCTTTCACTTATTAGTTCAACCTAAGTTGTCTCAAAATCTCATAGTGTTATATTAAGAATGATTCATCAATCTTCATTTGAGTGTAAACATAATTAGGATTCATCAATCTTCATTTGAGTGTAAACATAATCTTCTCGATGTTTACTTATTAAATAATGTGAGATTCTTTAATTCTTCCCCTCGAGATGATAACATTATAAGTTTATCAATCTCGATTGAATCTCATATTAGAATCAACAACATGCCTTACATGGGTCATGTATTCTTTCTTAGATCCGTCTTACTTTTGAGAATTAAAAGAATATGATGCAATAAGGATTTTAAATTGCATTCTTATATCTCGCCTTTTAACAATAATGAATAAAAGATTTTGCTCATAGACCATAGGCCATGGCTATTACGTATATAATATTTAAATCAATTCATAATTTATCAGCAATAAGTATCAAATCAATATAAATCAATAAGTGATAATCAACCATAGTATGGTATTGTATATCCTAATATAATATGCAAATCATATTAAATCAGATCGCTAATACCACTCACGTATTATGCAAGCAATGGTGATGAATAAATTTTCAAAATTTTAATTCTACAATTTTAAAACCATACAATCAAACAACGCAAAATGAATGGTACAATCCAACAGGACTACTAAACCAACGATTTGACAAACTCTTAAACTATTAATAGTGGTAAAATATGATCAGTTAACAAAACCATATAAATGCTGAGAATAAAATTTGTACCAATCAACTGTAAAATAATATAGCAGTAAAACAGTTGAGAGGTAACAACGAACAGATTGATAGCCCAATAAACCTTTAGATATTCAACTATTAATTACTACTAAGTATGAGGTAACTTATCTCAGTGGTATGACCCAGATATTAAAGATGAGTTATGATGGTTCTGTCATCAACTCAACGTGAAACGAATCAAGCTCGGATACATCAAAGAACGCTGGTGAACAGAACAACACTGATTACGGTTTTCTTTAGCTAGTAAGGGTTTTGAGTTTTCTCAGCGGCTAGGGTTTCATGTTGATAACATGTTATAAGTAAAAAAAAGAAAAGATAAAATTGATGTGTCTTATTCAATGAATAATTATTTATTTATATAAAATTACAATAGCTTGTATACAAAGTCTAACTTGGAATAGGGAACAAGTAAATCTAATACTTTCTATAAGGGACATCACATAATATTCATAACAAATTTGGATTTGTTTTGTTGCTTTAGGTGAAAAAGGACATCTGGAACGGGATAATGTATCTCATGCTCCTTAACTTGTTTTAAGATTGAGAGCTTATTTATCACTGTATAGAAAAAGGCTGGGAGGAGTTGGGATTATAGATGAGACTGCAGGCATGGCTTATTAATTAGGGATAATTTGAAAATATATTATTTATGATTTTATAATTTGAAAATTACATCGCTTTTACTTCTTTTTTTTTTTTGAAATTACACTTTCTTATATAAAATAAGACATGTTTATCCTAATTACAGTTAGAACTAAAAATTAAGAAATAATTTTAAATGAGAAGTATTTCTGTTTAAAATAAATATATGCTTAAAATGAATACATATCGATATTTTAAAACAAAATGATAAGTTTTTTCTTTACCAAATTGATAAGTTTTCTAAGACATTTTAAATATTTTTTCTTAACCTTTTCAGTTTTCACAATCAGAAAATTTGTACAACATATTACAATAAAATTTCTATTCCTGATCAATTATACGATTTTTTTTTGTATTTTTATTAGATCAATATTTATAAATTAATTTAGCTATACGTTCAATTTATAACTGAATACGAGTTGTGTATAATATCTGATTTGGGACTCCTTTTCCACAGATGTCATCTAGATTTTTTTTATATAACTTGGAGGTGTGTAGGTTGAGATCCAACAACTAATTTTCTGAAGATCTGTTTATCGACGTCAGATAAACTCCTAATGAGAATTAGATACTTATGTCGTATGGTCATATCAACGGATAAAACTAAATTTGGTAGATTCCTAGAGTGCTTAAAACTTTTCCAAATCCCTTGTACCACTCGATCACGCTTATGTAATTCATATTTTTTATTTTGATGAATTTTCTATCATGATCATTACTTTTTGTATGTATTTTCTATATCTAGATCTATGTTTACAGAACCTATACATTTTAAAGAATTCTGTAAGATTGAAACTATATTGTATTTTAGTCGCTATTCGTCAATCATTTATAATGTTGGTTGTTATTTAGTTAATTCTCTAAACAAATATTTGATTATTTTATTTGATATATGTTATTTTAAGTCATTTTATTATACATAAAATATGCAGTTCAAAAATAAAGTACTAGAATAATAAAGGGAGAAGGAGGTCTAAACATGATTAGTGAGAGTATGAAGAACTATCTCGTATTAAAAGTAATAAAATTTAATAAAAAAGAGGAGAGATGGAATAAAAAAATGAGAGATATCCACTATATACAATGGTTTTAACATCCATTTCATTTTCAACACCTGCTTTTTCCTTTTTAACATTTTACATCATCTTTTTTCACTTAATTTATTCAATACACACTTCATTTTTAACCTCTACAATGGTTTGTTTTAAAAAATTATACACCATATCTCATTATTTCAATTCATATTTTTATAATTTAAAATATGATACTTATGTATTAATATTTTGGTTATAATTTACTTAAAATCTAAAATAACATAAATTTAATAGTTTTTTTAAAAATATTACAAATTAATATTATTATAAGATTAAAATTATTGATTATAAGAAAATGACGGTTTTTTCTAGTATCCAAATTAAGTAAGACTAGTCTCTATTTATAGATCATAAAAAATCATAAATTTTGATATAATTTTTTTAAGAATTTTTTAATAAAATAAATGTGTTTGAATTATTAGATGACAATAAAAATTAAAAAACAATATATTCAACAATTTCTTTCAATCCAATTGTGCCATGTGGCGAAGCTGACCCACACAAAAACAGATTCAGATATTGAAAGTTTACTACACAGTTGATAATATATAGATTTGTTCCAAAATTTTAACACCCTCATTAGAAGAGGTTCAAAGGTTTAATCTCAAATTCAACAACTCCATTGTAAGTGGTCTATAAGGAAACTTTGAAGAAGGTGAGAGATGATCTCTACACTTGCCTCATTCTGACTGGTTATTTGTATTTATTACAATTAAGTTTAATGACAAAATTAAAAATATGTAGAAATATTAATATAAAATAGTTAAGAAACTGAAGGTGAGAGAGTTATCTGTTAATGGTGCTTTAAGAACACTTCCAACTTAAATATTTATAAGTATTTCAACAATTTAGAAAAATTGAAAAATAGGAGAAAAGGTCAAAAGTATCTGTCTATACATACTGATATGTAATTTGTTCTGTTTTTTTCAAAAAAAATAAATTTTAATTAAATAATTATATTTTACTAAAATACTAATAATTATTGATTTAGATATCCATATAAACATCTAAATCGATGGAGACGCCCTAATAATTTGAAATCAAAGAAAACAATACCATATATATTATCTATCTATATATTTATATAAAGTTGGGTTTGCTTCTCTCACAAGGTGTCCACATGAGATTCCATGTCACTAATTCGAGCTTTGTGATGTCGACATGTATCCTGGGTACCCGATTAAATTTTTAAGTGAATGAGCACACCAAAAACTCTGCACCGGCTGAAAGCGATAACAGATTCCAAGCGCACTACAACTTGCCCGCAACAGATCTGGTATGCATTATGTTGTGATTTTCTGAGGTACTTTGTAAAGTGATGACTTAGGATTACATTTGCATTTTGGTGGAGACTTGCAAACTTTCATGTTCAAAATATAACAAAAAAAAATACTCAAATCTTCAAATTTCTTTTGGGTTCTGAACAATGCTCATGATATGCTCTGATAACTGTAAACTTTCCTAGAGCGTTTCCTTAACTTTTTCAACAAAAATAAATGCATGATGCTGGAGAGTACCAGATAGGACAGCTTCGTCTCTACCGTGTTGTTAACTTCCCTTAAGCTGGAAAATAGAGAAAAGACAAGTGCCAAGCGTCATCCAAAGCTATACCAAGAGGTGTCCAGAGGTTGATTAGAACATGGATTCAGCTAGACAAAACAAGCAGCTTAGAAGAACTAACGTACAAGATGAGAGACTGTATAAGCTATGGCTTGGCGTGTTTTCTCGGCTTTTTAGTGTTTGTTTATTTTGTGAAAAAAAGAGTATTTGTTTCTTGGATCACCTTCTTGAATTTTCAAATATGACTCAGTCATCATCTCAGGGGGGTGGCAGCAGACGTGCCTCTTGGTATTTTTAGAGAACACACCATCAATTCTTCGACATATGCGAATGAAAACGTCTACTGTTACTGGTTCTGGATCCAACAAGATCTCTGATGGTTCAGGCTTTGCTAAAGGAAATTGTGGTGCTAGGGAAGGAGTGAAGGAGGTTTACTAAATAAACAGTGTAAATAGTATAGGCTTTGACCACAAGCATTAATCATTGCAAAGAAGAAAGATATATGAAATGTTTTTTTCTGATTCGCATGTGTGATTGTGTAAATGAGGAACCCAGATGAGGAAAATAATAGATGGAGAGGCTATGTAGAATGTCAAATTTATATCAAAACCTCAAAGGTGCGAGAGAGTTAAGCTACGTAAAATAAAAGCTAAAATGGTAAAGAAAAAATGCATGAGTAAATATTTTCTTTATTTATTTACTTAAAAATTGGGTACAATTAAAATTGGGTACATTTTAAATTAATAATAACATATAGATATAGATAATGATGATTTACTTTACATCACTACATTATTAGACTAGCATTTTAAAAATATACAATTTGCTAAGCATGTATTACGAAAAAGTTAGAGTCCAGCCAACACTGGAAGACATCAAAATTAAAATTTTTGTCTAATCATAAATATTATTTAGTAATTATGTGAAATTTACGTTTTTATTGTCTTGGTTTGTAGGCTTGCGCCTTCGGATACCCGTTTGGATTCGAATCTGAGTATTTTGGATTTTCGAATATTTCAGTATAGAGGTCTAGAACCGGTTCGGATATTTTTATTTTCTCATTGACCATTAAAGTATATTTTAATTAATAAATATAATTGGTGCGTAAACAAACTTCAATTAAGTTTTAGTTTAAGCGTTTAATTAAGTTTGCTGGTTTCTTTTCTCCATCCCTTGACATAATGTAGAAAATAAAGTATTTATTGATAATGATCATCTTCTTTATTGATAATTTCATTATAGTCTGCAGCTTTATTGAGAATTTATAGAGTGGTAGGTAGACCCTCCTGTTATATCTATAGAAAGAGAAGTCATGAAGATGATCTTGATGAAGTAACTAAAGTGGGTTGGGTATTTTATGCATCTGCCAACTTCTTATTCATCTCGAAGGTGAGGCTGGAGCGGAGATAATCTTTCTTTAGAGGGCTCTTGATGCCAGGGCTTATGAACTTCTGATACCATTGTCCAGACTTTTTGAGGTCTCTGTCGGTGACATTATTCCAATCAATGTAACTGAGTCCGAATCTGACGGTAAATCCTTTGTTGAATTCATAATTATCCCCAAGAGCCCACGCAAGGTATCCTTTCACGTTGACATCCTTCTCCCTAAAAGCAAGAACAATGAATCATTAGAGGTCATACGTACATACACAGGAAGGAGAGAAGTATCAACTCACTTGATGACTTTATTGAGAAAACAGAGATGACTGCAGAGATAATCAATCCGCGTGTAATCCAACATAGACTGGTTACGGTTTTCATCACCGGGGGTACTGATTCCTAATTAAACCGTCATAATATGAACAAATCCACAATATTTTTTTGTCAATTTCTTGAACCAATCTCAAATTACATTTAACATTTAAAGATGAATTTAGAGATGGGTACTAGAACTCACCATTCTCGGTGACATAGATTAAAGGGTTATAATACTTGTTTTTGAAGTAGTCCATTACGGAATAAATGCCTTTAGGGTAGTAATAGATGTTTTTGGTTTCGTCAGCTTTGTTTTCCTCGAACTGAGAAGGGGAAGCAAATATTAATAAGGAAAAGGGATTTTTGGTTAACAAATAAATGAAGAATAGGGGTGGATCATGCATATATACCAGTGGACCAATGTAATGACCACTTGCATTAATATCTGTAACACACAAGTACAAAATAATCGTTGGTCATCAAATAATGTAATTAAAGAAAAAAAGAGAGATCAGATAGGTAAGATATAAATTTAAAAGTTTTTAACTTAGTGGAAATATATAGAGTAGTACATGTGAGCTTTGCGCCTGCGTCCATCATGGCAGTGTGATTAGTCGAATTAACTGGATTAGGGCTTGGTTGGGCATACTGAGTGAAATAATAGTTGAGACCAAGAAAATCATATGAACCCTTTACGAGGTTAGATTCTTCTGGAGAGAAGGATGGAAGCCGTTCACCCACAGTGTCTATCATGATTTGAGGGTATGTTCCATTTGTTAGCGGCCCCATGAACCTGATGTACGTACATACATATATTTATGTCAGTTCATATAGGAAAACATATATTAATGTTAAGAATATCATTTCATTTTATAAGCGTGTACCATCCCAAGAAGAATTCTTTCATCCTCTCGGTTGCAGCTATGCTGTGTCGATCAGTGTCATTATATGGAAGAAACCATCTAGTTATCATCACAGGTCCAATCTTACCTCCTTGATGCTGTGGTGACGCATGTTTATATATACATGATGATGTGATTAAATCAGAATGAGATATGTTAGATTACACATTTCACAAATTGGAGAACTCACCGAGTAATTTTTCCTGTAAAGATCGACCACTTTGGCATGAGCGAGAAGCTGATGATGTGCAACGATATAGGGTTCAGTTGAAGAATTTCCGGCGTAACAGGAAGGATCAACCGTTGGAGAACATCTACCAGGTGCATCTAATGCTGATCCGTAGCCTCTCGTAGGCACTGAGTAGAGCTGGTTGATCGTGAGCCAGTACTTTACTTTATCACCAAATTCTTGGAAACATAGATCCGCATAATCTTTGAAATCTTCTCTGCGAATATTACAGAATCATTTCATTAACCCAATACCAAAACTTTGTATGTTTTCGTCTTACTTTAATAAGCAGCATGCATGGCATATATATATAACATACATGATCCGGGGGTCCAAAAAACCTTCATACTCATCTTGTAGTACTTGAGGAAGGTCCCAGTGAAAGAGCGTAACGAAAGGTGTTATACCCTTGTCGATGAGGCCCTTTATGAGTCCGTGGTAGTATTTAATACCCTCTTTATTTACTCCCCTGCTCCTCTTTCCTCCTGCTCATATGTATCTTATATTTATTCTTTCCAAAAAATCACATATATATGTATACAAGGATCAATAATGTGTACATACTTGGAATGATTCTTGACCACGCAATGGAGAATCTGTAGCCAGTTGCGTTGAGTTCATCCAGCACATCTATATCTTTCTGCAGTTAATTTATATGTACAATTGCATGTCATTTCACACGTAGTTGATAGATAATTCAGTGAATAACATTAGTTAGCAAACATATATATTGAGGAATTAATTTACCTGCCAGTATGAAAATGAGTCACAAGTAGTGTCTCCATTTCCATGATCGGGTCCTGATTTATCTGATAGTAAACAAATACATTACTATAATTAAGTGTATAATGACATGTAACCGACATTATATCTATATAATAACCATGCAAACAACAAACTTGGGTATCGGTGAGTGAAGCCATCCCAAATGTTAAGTCCACGACCTATGGTACCTTCGATCTGAAATGAAAAAAAAAAAAACATGCAATTTTGGATTGTAGTCTTTTAAATGATTTTCTTTGTACGTAAAGTGTGATGTCTGGCAACACAATATTAATGGTTTATTTGTTACATGCCTGGTAAGCAGAAGATGCAACACCGAAAATGAAGTCTTTCTCGAAACTGCTACTGTTTAAACGGTCAGTGTTACCACATGTGAATGGCAGGTTCTCTTCGCAAGTAATTTCTTCATCAGCTTTGCATCTCGCCGCAGCTAATAGAAAAGCTAATATGAGCCCAACATGCTTCATGGTTAATTCGTAGATGTATGTACTGTGTTGTATGTAACCTTGTGCCAGTCTAGGGTTTATATAGCCTTTGCAAAGAAGTGACTTGTTCATTTTCTTGTCTAATTTGTGTATTGATTAATATTTGGGAGAGGTTTAGGTGACATGAAACCCGTGGCTTTTTAAAGTGCCTTGCTCTTCAATTGAAATTTCATTGAGAAAAACGTTGGATTCTTTATCTCAATTATGTGATTGGTTGATTACAATCATCTTAAAAGTTAATCTGGTAAATAACAAAGGGGTAGAATTTTTATATTTGTTAGAAATTTAGAATGACTTAGCAAAAAAAAATTACAAAACAAGGTATCAAAAGAGTGGAAGATTCCATGGGCTTCTAATCTGAATGCATGGCTTGAAACTTCAGTCGAGCGGAGGGTGATACGCAAAACACACATTAATGTACAAAGAGTTGATTAGTAAACGAAGATACTTTCGAACAAAAAAAAAAAGTAAACGAAGATACTATGCAGCATGGGTCAAAGGTTTCGCAAAAGTAGAACGACATGCATCAAGATTCCTTGTACTAAAGTTCCCCACTAAACGTTTTCTTCTAGTAGAGATGATGTTCAATGCTGTTTTACATTTGACTTGGGAGTTCGAATTGACGCCATTATAAAGTTATTGAAATAGTCTATAGGATACTACACGTTCTCTTCAATAATCTGAAGTAACAATACCTTAAGAAAAAAGAAAAACAATTATCATGTGATCCAAAAGGCCACATGCACTCATCACAAGCCTCACCGGCTCACCGGCTCACCGCTCACAGTCACCGCATATATATTTTTTTCGCTGCTCGATGATTTATCACATGAAATCAAAGACTCTCTTTCTCTCCAACCCATCGATAAAAGAAAGCAACAAGCAATCTATACTTCTTCTTTTTGGTGTAAAAAATGTGGTTTCACCTTTTTGCCAGGAACCCAAACATTATAAATAATTTCTATTACTGTAAATTGAATCCAAGTAGCGAAAGTTACAGCAGCAACCCTTTTATCACTAGGTCAACTCAATGTTGCTACTTCTAACTGCTCTTTAAATTATTTTAATCTTCACTGTTTAAAAATTATCTATTGTAAACTTTAATTTTTGTTAACCAAAGCATTTTAGATATCTAAAAAGTCAACGTTAAATCAGTCCAATCCATATATATATTTAAATCGTTATTGATCATCTGCAAAACAGGTGTGGTGCAGGATATGGACTTGCCGATTCGCTGCGTGGGATATCTAGCAGTGAGGTAATACTTTCCTACATTTTACATAGTTTATCAACATTTTTCTTGGAAATGTCTAGTCTTTGATCTTTGCCATAGTGCGGTCGGCCCGACTATTTAAGTAAAGCTAATTAACAAAATTTTGGCCTTGAGTTTCACGAGACACTTAATGATGTTTTAGAACAGAACTATCAATATATAACAGATATAAGGAAAGCAAAATTGAATTATGCAGTTGAATTATATTTCCAAAAATAATGGATATATAATATATAAAAGAGAAAATAGCTAAAAAAAAACTTCGACTTACAAAGAAAAGCAAAATAACCTCTAACTTTCGTTTAAACCATTTTTAATCTCAAACATTTAAAAATTATCCAATCTAAACTTTAATTTTTATTGACTAAACCGTTTTAGATACTAGAAAAGTAAATGTTAAATCGATTTAACAGTTAATTTTTGTGTATTTTAAATGGCTTAATCAACAAAAGTTGAGGTTTAATATGAATAGTTTTTAAAAGTTGATGATTTAAATAGTTTGAATGAAAATTTAAGTTATTTTATTTTATTTTGAAATATCTAAGTTTTTAACGATTTTCTCTCTTTAATTTAGAATAATGTCATTAATTTTATCTAGTTACTCTTTTAAGATGAGATTTTGAATATATTATTATAGCAAATATTAGCGAGAAGACCTTTGAAGTGTGTGTGTTTCATATAATGAGACATTAAAATTAAAAACTTAAAGACATGGAGTTCTCTTAGAATAACCAAATATATTGTCATCTTATTAGCGATTCACATATTATCAAGATAAATGCTGATACACCAAGACCGTTGGCTCAACAAAGTCTCTATTGATGGACGTTGTTACAGTTATCCCCACACATCAGTGAAAATCTTAAATTTTGATTTGAAAGTAACTTTGACCATTGGTTTTGCAGTTATAACTTTGGTCTTTGATAATTTAGATGTCTAAAATGTTTTGGTTTTCCATATTAAACCTCAAATTTTCTTAACTAGTCATTTAAGATACACAAAATTTAACAATTAAACTGATTTAACGTTGACTTTTCAGATATCTAAAATGTTTTGATCAACAAAAATTGAGGTTTAAAATAGATAATTTTTAAAAATTGAAGATTAAAATGGCTTAAAGAGCAATTGGAGGTTTTTTTTTTTTGTGCAAGTTGAAGTTTTTCTTTGAGAAAACAGCCATTAAAACCATGAACTTTCAAATTAAAGCCAAAAAAATATTCAATTCGTTTTTGAACCAAAAAAATCTCCAACTTTCAAATATTTCTCATTTTAACTCTCATATTTTGTTGACTCAGCCATTTAAGAAACCTGAATAGTTAACTAATAAAACCAATTAAAAATAAACGTCTGTTAACTCTCTAAACGATATCATTTTAAAAACTGGTTAAAACATTGATTAAACGACTTCATTTTGCTTCTGTAAACATTTAAAGCATCTATTTCGTGAAACTATAGTAAAAAAAATGAAGTTGATTTGGGGCTATGATTTCACGAAATAGATGATTTAAGTGTTTACATAAATAAAAAAATGTTATTTGATCAATGTTTTAATCAATTTTTTAAATGATGTTATTTAGAGAGTTAATAAACGTTTATTTTCTAATCGATTTTAACAGTTGACTATTAAGATTTCTTAAATGGCCTTGTCAATAAAATATAAGAGTTAAAATGACCAATATTTGAAAGTTGAAGATTTTTTTAGCTCAAACATGAATTGAAGATTTTTTTTTTTGCTTTAATTTGAAAGTTCAAGATTTTAATGGCTGATTTCTCGTTTTTTTTTGGATATTTTCTCATATATATAATGAACAACAACAAATAGAACATGAACCGTAACAGTAATAGTTGATATAATTCTCGAGAGACGTAGAATCAAACTCCAACATTAACGAGATTTCTTCAAAAAAAAAGACATATTAGTAAGCTAAAAAGTTATGATATGTAGCCTAAATTTGTCTGTTTGGCCTAAAGCATATGCTTTTCATGCTTTGTGGAAGGGCCGGGTGTCAGATGTGTTTGTATCTTTAAGCTATTATTACTTTCTAAGACATTTTATATAATCTACTAATCTGATTGTTGGATAATTCAAAGGCGTATGGAGAAATTTAACATATTAATAAATGTTTAATATGTACGGAGATAAACAAAAATAAAATCTAGAATAGAAAAATAAAGTTTTCTATTTAGGTTAGGTTTGTAGTTCCATAACCCACATATAAAAGAAAATTCTCTTTCATATAAATATAGGTCTTATGAAGAGTTGTTCCATAAGATCCAAGAGAAACATTGAGAGCTTTAATTTTGAGAAGTTTTTAAACCTAATAGGAAGTTGTTCTTATAATTCTTTGTGTTTTTAGAGATTTGAATTGGTATCAGAGCATACAGGATGGAGACTCGATCAAAGCTTAAGTTTAAGATTCGATCCTAGGTGACCGTGAAGGAGATCACATAAGCAAGATGGCGGACGTGAATATGGCTCTATGCACCAATGACTTTGGATCGGCATCCATCCAATGTCTGATGTTGACATCGATAAAATATACGGTTTGGTCAATGAGGATGAAGGTTCTACTGGGTGTTCATGAAGTGTGGGACACAATCGAACCTGGTTCGGATGATCAAAAGATGAACGATGTTTTGACTGCTCTTTTGTTTTAATCCATTCCCAAGATGATGATTCTCCATGTGGGAGAACAAACCGCATCAAAAGAGTTATGAAACACCATCAAGTCATGACATCTTGGAGTTGATCGTGTAAGGGAGGCGAGACTTCAGATGTTCATGATGGAGTCTGATAAATTGAAGATATATGATAAATTGAAGATAGATGATAATGATACAGTTGATGATTTTGAGGGAAAGATATCAAGCCTAACATCCAACGAATCCTCGTTAAGAGAAAACATAGAAGAATCCAAGAGGTGAAGAAGTTTTTGAAGCGTATTACGAGACACAAGTACATCCAGATTATAGCGTCGCTTAGCAAGTCCTAGATCTAAATTCTATGAGTTTTGAGAATATAGTTGGAAGGCTAAAGGCGTACGAGGAGCGTGTGAAAGAAGAAAATCATAAAGAAAACCAAGGAAAGCTTATGTTTTCAAATAACAACCAACATAGTCATAAGAACTATGAGAGTTTATGTAGTAGAGTTAGAGGACAGACTGTAAGAGGCAGAGGTCGATGTCGATTACACAACCAAAACCATGTGTCACACACCAAAGACAAAAACTCGAAGAAGGATCGTTCAAAGTTGATATGGTTGAGATGTGACAAGCCAATTCACTCTGCAACTGCTTGCTTGAGAAACCAGTGAAAAATTAAGAAACCAACCTAAACAAGACACAAAAGGCTGATGCCTTATATGTACACGAGATGGTGTTCTTGAGTGAAGACAAAGTGATTCCAAAGAATCTTGATATCAACGAAGGCAATGCAAGTGTTGTTATTTAAATAATAAAGCGAGTAATAACATGACGGAGAATAAAGAATTCTTTTCGTGTTTGGATCAAAAAAACAAAGGAAAGGTGAAGTTTGATGACAGTTCGTGTGCTGATATTGTAGGAAAGGGTGTGGTTACATTTGTGTAAAAGACTGGAGAAAAGAAGGCATTCAAAGACATATATTACATACCTAACCTTAAACATCTATACTATTAAAAGGGAAGGAGTCTTAAAAAATCTACCTATGCAAGGTTGTTTGAACCCTTTCCTTTAATTCATTATTTTTTTATCTTACCTAATATTTTTCTAACTAAACATACAATAGTTAATGCTCTCTAAATATATATACCTTACTTTTACTATCTATACAATATTTTTTGGTATACAATATTTTTTTAATATACAATATTTACTTTTACTATCTATACATACATTACTTTTACTATCTATACGATATTGTTTTTGAAATATTATACCAAAAGATAAATATTCTAAGATAAACACTAGTAGAAAACTGCAAAATACACATGTTTTACTCACGGTTCATCGTGACTTATTTTGGCTTGCTCACAAAAAGTCACACTTAATCACGAAATGGAAAAATATGACAAACTGTCTTTTTCGTGGCAAAAAGACACGATTTGCTCACATATATTTTCGTGGCTAATTATAATCACGATTTGTCACGAATGATTCATGACCATAGTGTCATGTTTTTAAAACCGTGTATAAATGTGGCTTTTATAGTCACGAAATGTCACTAAACAAGCGTGACTAAAACGATGTCAAATTAAATAATCAAAAATTTAGTCTCACTCCATTTCGTGACTAAAGTGAGACCTTTTCACCGAAAAAATGTCATGTCTGTTACATCAAAGTCTGAAAACAGACTATTTTAGCTGGGAATATATTCGAATTTGGTTCTCACGGTCGGAATCGTGACAAAAACGTGACAATATCTAGTCACAGTTGTGGCAATTTCCGTGACTAAGCCTATAAAAATAAACACTTTCGTGGAAATGAAGAACACGATACCAAACAAAGAAAAACTCTCCTCTCAATATTTTATATGTTCTTAACAAATTTGGGAACGTATTTTCTCAACTCTTTCTCTTGTATTCCATAATTTTAATGTCTCATTTCCTTCAATCGAGAGAGTGGATGGATCGATATTTGGATCCAATCTGAAATTCTGTTTCTGAAGAATTTATGGAAGGAATTGAAGTGTTTCTTGCTTTTGTTTGCAATCAAGAGTCTTACCAAGGAACAAACACTACGTTGTGTCCATGTGCATGATGCAAAAACCGAAAACAACATGATGCAAATATGGTTTCTCGACATCTTTACCGAGTAGGATTTACGGAAAATTACTATGTTTGGTCAAGCCATGGAGAAAGTTGTTACAATGTTGGAAAATCTTCGGGGACAAGTCATTTCTATGAAGAAGAAGCACCAGAGGGTGCAGAAGGTACAAACTTTCAAATTCTAAATGAAACGTACATTAATAATCCATTTACCAATATAAATACAAATTTGGAAGAAGAGGTTGAAGTAACCCATGCATTGGAGAATGTGGTGGAAGCAGGCAATGAAGAAACATATCACGATAGTGTTTTCAGAGCCTATGAAGATGCAAGCCAACCACTTTATGACGGTTTTCCTGAAGGAATTTCTCAACTATACTTGGCTTCACGATTGATGAAAGCAAAAACTGATTACAATTTGGCGGAAGCTTGTATCGATGAGATATCACAAACTTTTAAAGATGTTCTACCAAATCCAAATAAAGCACCATCATCTTATTACGAAACGAAGAAGCTGGCCCAATCACTTGGCCTCCCAGTTGTGAAGATTGATATTTGTGAGGATAACTGCATGTTGTTTTGGAAAGAAGATAAAGAGCTTTAGGCATGTCGATTTTGTGGTAAAGACATATACCATCCAAACAGAGGAAGAGGCAAAAACCGTCCTAAGCAGAGGATGTTTTATATGTCTATTACGGAACGGCTGAAATGTCTATACCAAGTAGAGAGAACTGCACCACATATGCGATGGCACGCCGAGCATATGTCTCCTGAAGAAGAAATGCATCACCCATCAGATGGAGCGGCATGAACGCATTTTAATGGAGTATACCCTCAATTCGCTGCTGAAAGTCGTAATATTTATTTAGGCTTATTAACCGATGGATTTAATCCTATCGGTATGAATGGTGAAGCACATTCGATGTGTCCTGTTATCGTAACTCCATATAACCTACCGCCTGGTATGTGTATGAAAAGGGAATAGTTATTTCTGTTGATATTAGTTCCCGGGCCAAAACATCCGAAGAAAAGTCTAGATATTTATCTTCAGCTGTTGATTAAAAAATTACAAAGTTTGTGGAGTGAAGTAATGGAAGCTTATGATATCTCAAAGAAAGAAAGATTCACGATGCGAGCGGCACTGATGTGGACGATAAGTGACTTTTCGGCATATGCGATGCTCTCTGGTTGGATGACGCACGGAAGATTAGCGTGTCCATATTTTCTAGATGATACATTGATGAACGTGCTGAGGCTCTTGTCCTACATGTGGAGGAAGCTGTGGACTCTATGACACTCGATCAGGACTCTCCCAATAGTGTCAGCCCAACTGCTTCAACTGCTACAACTGCTCCTCCAAGGCGATTCCTCCTTGATCAAGAATATCTCAAGGTACCCTTTCTTAAATTGTTAATTCTTGTCTCATTACTTTTCTGGTTTACAACTTGTTCTACATAGAATTTAGAAAGTTCTCTTATCGGTTCATCATGTCTTCTGCTTGTTTATGTTTTGTTGCTGGAATTTTATTTCTCTACTATGTCCCTGTCCATGTTATATTTATAATCACTGTTTCCATTCTTTGTTCATCATGTTTCTTAAGTTAATATTGTTTCCATTTTTTCAGCTTGCTAAGACAAGCAAATGTGGTATATATGGGATTGGGTGTGTCCAGTTCAGAAACTTTAAACCACCTCAGTCAGTCCCAGTATCTCTTAAACGCAGCTTAGATATGGACATGCGCATCTCTGAAATGGAGACAAATGCTGAACTTGTGCACACCACTATGGAACTTCTCAAGACTGATACGACAACTCTCAAAGGAGATTTTTTTATCTGTGAAGACTGAGTTTAAGCAGGAGATGGCAGCAACAAGAAGCTCCCTCAATGTCATTCTACAGGCTCTTCGTGTGATGAATCAAACTACTCAGTCATCTTGTGATGCTGCTTCTCCTCAAGTGAATCAACCTGCTTCTGATGCTCCTCCATTGAACCAACCTGAAAATGCCTCAACTCCTTAGGCTTCTTGCTTAAGTTGATCTCTTTTAGCTTTTGAAACAGCTATACTTTTGTAACAAGGCTACTACTAAGTCTTCTTGTAATGCAACTATCCTTTTGTAACAAACTAACAATGTTTAGCTTTAAAATTCGGCTTCAATGTTTTGTTAAAAAAATTCTATTATAATATATTATTATTAGCTTTCTAAATCTCGTATTTAGAAAAATAATTAACAAAAATTTGAATTTAGTCATGTTTATAACAATGACCAATTCGTGTCTAAAAAGTCACAATAAACCAATGCACTATCGTGACTAAACTATCCACCATAATGTCACACTTATAATCGTGACTAGTATTTACGCAATGCCACGATTAGTACCATGACTAACTGTCACGGAAATGATACAAAAGAAGCGTGACAAAATAGACACGAATATTTTCGTGTTATATCGTGACTAATAGTCCAAAACAAACCGTGTCTAAGTCGTGACTTTATGAGTCACGAATTGTCACCGTCAAATTTTTGTCACGATCGTATAGACACAAAAAAATTTCGTGACTTTTTGTGTATATTTCGTCCTATAGTCACAAAAAACAGTTGTAGTCACGAAAATTATCGTGTCTATTTCACAATTTTCTACTAGTGAAATATTTAAGAGATAACTTTTAAATATTATAGATATGTAATAAAAAATTATAAATTCATTTAATATTTGTCTTTATAATCAACCAAATAATACCAGCGCTTCTTAAGCGCGGGTCAAAATCTAGTAACATATTAAGTCTTTGACAAGCAACAAAAAACGGATGTGAAGTTAACATAAAAAATGTATATTTAACACTCACATATTCGTATGGAAGGTTGTTTGTACGTGTTACAAGATCTCCAAACCGTCTCTACAAGACCCTAATGGAAATTAGCTACATGTAATGTTTACATGTCAGAGATGAAAATGCTACATGGAGGTGGCATGCTCGACTAGGACATATAAGTTATGAAATGATGAAAACATGGTAAAGAAGGAGATGGTCGTAGGAATACCAAGTGTAACACCCAAAGAAAGCGTGTGTGACAGATGTCTAGCAGGGAAGCATATTAGACATGTTTTGTGCGACAAAGCCATTGAAATTATTGTATGAAGACTTGTGTGGACGGATTACACCACCAATGCCAGCAAATAACAAGTATGTACTTTTCCTAATAGATGATTTCTCCAGGTATATATGGGTTATAATTATGAAGGAGAAGAGTGAGGCGTTCGATCATTCAAAGGGCTTAAGGAAAGTGTAGAGAAGCAAACTAGGTCAACCATTAAAATCTTTCACACTGGCAGAGGAGGAGAGTTTACCTCATCTGAGTTCAATCTATTTTGTAAAGAGAATGGAGTTAAGAGGCACCTAACTGCGCCTATCCACCTTATCAAAACAGTGTTGTGGAAAGAAGAAACAAAACCTTAATGGAAATGACAAGAAGTATGCTGAAGGCAATGACGATGCTGAACTATGTGTGGGGGGAAGTTGTACGACATTTAACTTACCTCATCAATAGAGTTCCTACAGAAGCCTTAAAGGATCAAACGTCATACGAGTGTCTCACATTGAGAAAACAAAATATTAAGCATTTGAGGATATTCAGTTGTGTAGCTCATGAAAACTCATTGGACCTTACCTTAAGAAGTTGGATGAGAGATCAAAGAGTGTGATCAATCTTGGAACTGAGCCGGCTTCCAAAGCATATAAACTCTATGATACAGTCACAAAAAAGGTAATGGTGAGTAGTGATGTGATTTTTGACAAGAAGAAAGCTTGGGATTGGTCATCTACAACAACTCAAGCGGATTGCAAACCAAATATGCTTAAACTTCCACATGAGGGTGATACAGAACAAGGTAATCATCAAGGTGATGATCATGAACAAGAAGCTATAGACCAAGATGAGGAAGAAGAAGAAGATACTGATCACAACAAAACCAAGTATCTTGATGATTATGTGTTACTTGCAAATCAAGAAAGTGCAATCCTATTGCTCACAGTAGATGGCAAACCATTGAACTATCTTGAGGCCGAACATGTACGAGAATGGGTTGAAGCTATGATAGCCGAGATGGAATCTATTAAAAGAAACAAGACATGAGAGCTTGTGGATATATCGGCTGGTGTTAAACCTATAGGGTTAAAGTGTATCTACAAGATTAAAAAGGCATATGGTACGGTGAACAAGTATAAGACGAGACTTGTGTCAAAAGGCTATGTACAAAGACAATGAATAAACTCGGCTGAAGTATTTGCACCAGTCGCATCTCTCGAAACTATTAGGATCTTAATAGCCTTGCAGCAATAAACGGTTGGGAGATACATCACATGAATGTGAAGATCGATTTTTTGAATGGAGATCTAAAGGAGTTAGTGTATGTGACACAACCCAAAGGTTGTGAAAATAAAGGAGAAGAAGATCAAGTTTATGTGTTACAGAAGAACTTGTATGGGTTACGCCAAGCACCAAGAGCCTTGAATGTGAAACTTGATCAAGTTCTGAAAGAGATAAGATTTAAGAAGTGGGCAAGGAACCATCAGTGAACCGCAAGACTAAAGGAGGAGACGTCTTGATAATAGTTATTGTCGTTGATGATCTATTTGTGACATGAACTTCTCTTAAGGTGATTAAACAATTCAAAAAAAGAGATGTCAAAGAAGTTTAAGATGATGGATCTAGAAATCTAATGTATTACCTTCGCATATAAGTGATTCAAGGAGCAGACAAAATCATAATAAAACAAGAAAGGCATGCTCAAAGAATCTTGTGTGACACAAAGATGCATGTAACGCGACTCACGTACTAATTGAGTCGATTTTAAAGATCTCAAAAGCTGAAGATGAACCAAAGATAAATGCTACGGATTTCAGAAGAAACATAGGATGTTTGAGGTATCTACTTCACACATGACACGACTTGTGTTACACAGTGGGTGTTCTAAGTAGATACATGCACAATCCGAGAGACTCTCATGGACAAGCCATCGAGCACATACTGCGTTATATAAAAAGAAACAACAAAATTTGGTCTGTTTTCAAGACTGATGGGTCAAGGAGTGTCGTTGGTTATAGTGATAGTAGTCACAATATTGATGTGGATGATGTGAGGAGCACGTTAGGACATGCATTCTATTATGACGAGACATTGATTACTTGGACATCGCAGAAGCAGCCCACGGTCGCATTTTCATCATGCGAAACAAAGTTCATGGCAGAAACAGAAGCAGTGAAGCAAACTATATAAATCAAGGAGTTGTTGAATGAGATACTAAGTGAAAAAGACAAGAAGGCCGCACTTAGGTCGATATTAGATCAGCCATTTTTCTAACGAAGAATCCGGTTTCCATGGAAGAAGTAAGCACATACTCTCCAAGTAACACTTCATTCGTGCGTTTGTAGAGAATGGGCAAATCGAAGTGGAGCATGTGCTGGATGTTGAGAAGAAGGTCGATATTCTTACCAAGTCATTATCAAGGATTAAGTTCAAGCAAATGAGAAGCTTAATTGGAGTTCAAGAAATTGATTTTCATAATTAAAGTTTGAATTAAGAGGGTGGATGCTGGATAATTCCAAGACTTATAGAGAAAGTTAAAATATTAATAAGTGTTTAATATCATGTTAAGAGATAAAAAAAACTCAATCATGAAGTTATGATTTAATTCCCAAAACCGGCCAAACCAGTTCTACACATGCCTCAATTGGAAGCTAACCGGTTCAATCAGCTTCAAACCAAACATTGGCGACTATGAGAGTTTCTAAACAAACCAATACATATAGAATATCAATCTAACTGCCAAGGCTAGCATTCCACCCTTCCAGCTTACACCATCCAGTATGTGATCAAGAGGATCTCCATTTACTACAACTTACCTTATTGGAATGCATGCAGATTTGAAGCTTTAAGTGACCAACGGATCTATTGGATTGACACAAGCTTTATGAAGGTACTCACAATGAATCTAGACGTGCCAAGACTATATTAATTCTTGCCCAAGCTTTCAAGATTCAAGGAGCCAACAAATCCCCCTCATTTAGCACATGTTCTTCTTTTAATGCTCCAACAGCTCTATTGTCATTTAATTCAGCAATTTTCTTTCATGTTTCTAGCTTAGGAAGAGCCTACATAAGCTCATAGAATGTTTCTGTAAAATTCACCTTTCAATCTACAAGTTTATTCAATAAGAAATTCAGTTTCTTCTTCAAAGAGTGTCTTTGAGAAAATTGTCTTTAGTTTCATTTAAGTGATTCATTTGGTGCTATTGATTTGTGGTTCTTAGGCTGTTGAGTGATTCAGCATCCGCTGGATATCACTGATTGAGAGAGTCGATCAAATCCACCAAATTGAGAGAGTCAATCATTATCTATCCAACATCATCAATCCATCATCCATCTTCAAACAACAATCCATCAACCATTTCATCTCTTTATCTTTTGTTTATTTTCTTATATTTTATCATTCATAAACTCACTGTTCTTCTTTTGTTTCAAGTTATATTGGACGTGAAAGGCCAGTAGTTCTTTCATCAACCACCCCCATCTCTACCGATCTCTCGCCCATCTCCATTTCATCAACCATATCACCATCCTAGCTTCTGGGGCTGTATCAGAAAGGGCCCATTAAACTTTCTATTCCCTTTGATAACCGTGCCTAGGAAGTAGAGCACCGCCATCTTGAGTCGATCCCCACACACACTCATATTCAACAAATTATCTTCCACATATTTATTCCTTATGTCGCGATGTGAGTTAAAATGCCTATCTACAAACGCAGAAGTCCCCGAGTTCTCATACTTAGTTGTGTATTCATGGCAGTCCAATCTCGAGATGGGATGGCAGTCCACTCTCGAGATGAGTGCATGCTCTCTCATGGAATACCGAGACGGGAAGGACATTAACTGCAAACCAAGCTGTGTCCTCTTCCTCGTTTGATTAGTGTGCAGTAGAAGCATCCACATACCCAACAACTGCAATTTTTGTTCATCGGGCATTTGGAAAAAAATGGCAAAACTGAAGTTGGTTTTGAAACCAGCGCTACTAGGGCAAAAGATTTTTGATGACCTCCACCATGTCGCTCACATAGCACCTGCTTTGTATCTTACACGTCTTGGTTAACTCGGTGTTCTTGAAGTATAGCTCATCAGATGGCAGTGTTGGCATTACTGTAAACCACATAAAAATACTATAATAGCACTAATTTACTAATCTATCCTAGGAGAGTAAGTCATAAATTTTTCCTTGTAAAACTAGTCCCATCAGTAATACTCCAACAATACCAATTTTTTGCAACTACAACCAAAGAAATATTTTTGGGAATGCATACTTGAGATGTTGCAGACAGATAATCAGTCTCATTTCCGTGTGCATACAGATGATCATTCTCATTCTTGTGTGTAAACAGGTGATCAGTCTCATTTCGTGTGCAAACATATCATTCCCATCTGAAAGCTCTTCTACATGTTGTTCTTCTACATGAGCAATGTTTCTTTGGACAACCTCTGCTCTTGTGAACTCTTCTTTTTTCTTCCAAATGTGTTTTTCCCTCTATGCTTCTTACGGGCTGTCATTATCTCGATCATCTGAATATCCTAAAACAACAAAAATTCAATCACAACTAAAACTGCAACACACTTTCAATCTCCATATGCTCAAGTTCAACATCACTCTTTTAATCTACATATGCTCAAACATAACACTCACACATTCAACACTCGTCCAATACAATCTCTAACTCGCTTCGCATTTCCATATGCTCTAATTCAAACATTCACTCATTCAATCTCCAATTCGCTTGCAATCTACATATACTCACAAATTTAAACAGTCTAACACTCAATAACTCAATCACCATATATGTTTCACATATCCAACATTCAGTTTGATATATCATTACTCTCTTAAGTTTCACACAAACATTTACACAAACACTAGTAGTACTAACAACTATAACCAAATCACTTTCACTAAACATAGACAAATCACTGTCAAACCCTATTAAAATTAGATCTTTGTCTACTGTCGAGTTAACAATGGTTGTTGTAATTTAGATTCAATTCTAGAAGACCACTTTAAACTTTATCTCTATGAGTTCAATATCAGGCTAAAATAATTGAAGGGTTATTTAAACTTAAAAGAAAACGTAGCAAGCATGTAACATGATTGATTGGGGGTTTTCAGATTATAAAGAGTGCTAGCCTAGGGCGGTTTGATCAGGTGTTAAACAATTGTGAGCCAAACAATTATTCAATTTCAGTTTAAGGACGAGTCTAGAACTCAAAACACACAGATGGATCAGCCCACTCTCGTGGAACTTCTCCTTTTGTTGATCGGCCTCAGTACCTAAACTGTTGTTTGGACTGGGACTCGACAACAAACATTAGAGATCAAGTCAGATTTATTCACAATGCACCCTAACATCTACTTTCACATGGTTAGGGATGTAAATGATCATTTATACAATATCTAGCAAACTACAATACTTTTGATGTATAATTTAAACATGGATTCATATACGAAGTGATCAGTTTAGTATGAGCATTAAGAGTTACATAAATGAAAACTATCGAGTTATCAACTTATTCATATTTGGCTCACAGATCTAACACCCTAACATCCTAACCTAAGAAAGTCGACTACTCAGCTATAACACCAGAAAACGCAGAGATCAATAATGAATGAAACATGAAATATGACTGCACTAAATGTAAAGAGCCTCTGAACCTACTCCGGACCTGAAATGACTCGAAAAGAACTAGAAATACTTGATAAAGACATGAAAACAATTTTAAAATCATATATACAATGTGTCAAAAACACAATATACCAATTCTCCAAGACTTAGTTCCTTGTTTGTCCTCAAACAATGACAAGTACTAAAATGAGAGAAGGACTTGAAAGTGTGGGAACTCTCATATTCTTAGCAATCTTACTTTAACTACGAATCTCTGAACCATACAAGTAATAAAACTCGGAATAACACACCCTCATATGAACCCCACTGACATCTCAGCGCACTCACCCCATACTTGACATCTCAAACCAGCAAAAAACACACTTTTGTGGGAATCAAAATTCCACCATCGATTTCTGTGATCGGAGGAAAGTCAAGAAACCCTAAATTTTCTTGAGGTCCCATATTTCTGTTAAGCAAACGACAAGTGGTCAAAAATATGTAAAACATACGAAATAAAATAAATCGAGAATAAAGAGCAAAACAAGAATGTTCTTGTTCTGAATGTGTGTCTGCGCATAGCAATCATACATTATGTCCTAAAGTACTCGGCTTCAAGAGCTGTCAGTGAGATCTATAGTTCTAACCACCTAAACTTCGAACCTATTGAGTCGCAGCTAGATAACAAAAATGAAAAATGCCTAAATTTGCTCTAAGTGCTTAAGTTGCTAAAAAAGGTTATGTCCCCCTTGCGATCCTTGCCTTGGCTCTTCTTAAATATGTGTCCTAGGTCTGTCGTATTTCCTTTTCTACCCCTGATTCGAGTCTATTTCTTTGCGGAAATCTTCCTTATCCTCTCGATCTTAATGATTATCTTGGAAACTTGACATTTATCTTCTTTGAGAATCCAATAAACTATCATTGTGGTTTGGGCCTACTATCCCCATGATTTGTAAGTGGGCTTTTGCCGAGTTTTAATCCTTTTCGGGCCATTTTTTCGACTTAAGCGTTTTTACGATTTCTTTCATAGAAATCACCTTCCATACAATGTTGGTTCCTGTACCATTGGTTCCATGAGATAATGAAAACCAATCGTATAATTGAGATAACAATGGTGTTAAATTAACCGTTATCGTTTTATACGATTGATTCAAAGTTTTACGAGAAAACAAGTTCTTGTTATTTTTATCGTAAAATTTCAACGGTAACTCTCATCGAGAAGAAATAAGAGACAGTTTGGTCAAGACTCAAAGGAGATGAGCGGAGGAGCATGTTATTGCCTCATGGAGACATGAAGCGGAGGAGCTGGTGTCGCCTCTAGGCGATATGAAGTGGAGGTCGTGGTGTCGTCTAGTGGCGACATGGAGAGGAGCGTGGTGGTGTCGCCTAATGGCGACATGGAGAGGAGCATGGTGGTGTCGCCTAATGGAAACATGGAGATGAGATGAGTGATGTCTCCAAGTGGCGACATAAGACAGAGGAGGGGTTGTGTCGCCATGAGGCGACATGAGAAGGAGGTGGAGTTGTGTTGCCATGAGGCGACATAAAGCGGAGAGGGAGTGAAGTCCCCTAGTGGCAACAAGGAATGGAGATTTGGTGTGTGGTCTTTCCGTGATGGCGAGACAGACCAGAGATAATGAGACGATGAGAAGTTGGGATGCAATGGTTGCTCTTTTTATCATGTTTTCGAATAGTTGTTTCTTAACAGATCGAGTATATCTTTTGTGAGACCTTGTTGTTTGATCTTTTTTATTCCTTTTTGAATCATGCGAGGCTTTAGTTCTTGCGTCCTCTTCAACTCTAAAAAAAAAGAAAGATTCTCCGGGAGTTTCTAGATATTGATTCCACCATGATCGATTTTGACCCCAAAAACTTTCTAGACAAAACTCTTAAATTCAATTAAGAGTGGTGTGAGCTTCTTATCACATGCATTATTCAGGGTAGACGATGCTAGATATTAAATATTCTATTTGATTTGGTAGAGGTAAAAGTATTTAGGGGTTACCACTTTTTTGTAGAGAACAAAGAATATCGCACAAAATGGCAATAGATGATAGATCCATTTATGTCCACAACATCTACTTGTTTTTATCTTCTCTTTTCTTTCACCCTCAAAACTTGGTACCAAATTTCCTGTTGTATCCGACCAGCTTATTGTTCTTTCCTTTCTTCCCTCCTTCATCACCTTATTCTCGTTGTTGTTTTTCTGAATGTATACGAGATAGGAAAAGATGATGGGGATGTGACAAAGGAGGAGGTGATACATAATGAAGTGCCACTGATGGTTCTGAATGATTCTGGTTTTCCACCTTTCTTGTTTCTTGCCTCGTTCAGGAGCAGTCGCTCTACATTTTCTGCTTGCTCCCTTTGGCTGGTCGATCTTTCTGCAACAATAACGAGTATGAGGCTGCATCGATCATTTCTTCTCCTACCCTTTTGCACATATTTGCACATATTTGCACATATGACAATAGAAAGGAAAAAAGAGTGCATGGAGGTGGAATAAAGGTTAAGGTTCAGGATGTGAAATAACTAAAGATGAGCTAGCCACTCAGGATCATCAAGATAGGTAAAAAGAATAAGAAGTCCTGAGTGTATTCTGGTTTCTATGATCTAATGCCCATAACAAGAAGAATTGCAGTTAAGATTAGGTTCAAGCTAAATGGAGTTAAGTCTATCCAGAGTAAACTCGACAAGCCGAAAGCTTTCTGGAGAAAAATGAGATCCAAAGTCAGGGTGTTCTTGATCATGTATGTGTACTTCGTCCACTGCTGGTCACTGAATAAGATAACTAAAGCACAAGGGTGGCTAATGAACATCACAAAATAAGGTCCTAATTCCCACAAAGTTTTGATTGACTAGATAAAAACTTCAAAATGACTAAAGACTGAAACATAAGAACAACAAATGCAAACGAGATCAGTAGCACACAAGTGCTTCCCCCAGACTTACTTCACACAATCCATGGTGTGAAAAAAATTCAAGGAAGGCCAAATAAAACAGAGTGGAAAATAAATAATATGGTTAAGGTGGTGGGTTACTCATTCGGTGTCCTCGCTGTCAGACAAACCAACGCACCTCCTGTTCCTGCCTTTTCCTTCATTCACAGATGATGGCTCACGTCTTGCTGGCTTCTCCCCTTGGGCTCGTTGCTCCACCTGGCTGCTCCTGTTGAAGAAGCTTGGAAACAGCCACCTGTTACCGCGTGAAAGATCATTTTCATGAGGCCGTTGTTCTTTCGCTAAGCATCAATCATCTAGCGTTTGTAGGTTCAACATCTGATTCGTCACCAATGGGCCCAAGGTCATACTCATCATTTCCAATTAACTTCATGCGAGCGGCGTCCGCAGGGTCCTGGTCAGCCATAGTGGTGAGTCCTGAGGAGGAGGAGCCCGCGGAACATCATAGAGGAACTCAGGACCATGGAGAAATGTGATGTTCTCAAACATGTTCAGACCAGTAATACACGGCTAAGGGAGTTTTCAGAAGAGCTTATTGCCCTCCTTGTCCTGGTATGGGTAGGTGCTTTCGTCGCGCAGGATCTCACATTTGACCAAGTAAGGTATGTCGATGTACTCCAGAGTGGGATTCATCTGATAGGGTGTGAGATCAATCTAAAAGTGCCCAAACAAAGGAGTGAGCAGGTTACCATATCGCTCCGTTTTGTTGCTCCCTTTCTGCAAAACTCTGCTTATCTTGTCCGCGAACATCTGAGACAAAATGAAACCTACATTGGTTTCGAGCTCATAAGGAGGGCTCAGCACATTTTCTTCTTTAAGCTCATCTCTTATGGCCGCATACAACATCCTCAATTCGTTGTTAGTGACCTTAGCAGTGCTCTCCTTTTGCAAACACCGGGTTGCTGAAACCCTTGGCAATGATCCTTAATGCAGGTTTGCGTATCAAAGACTGACTAGTCAAGCGATGCAGTGAGTTAGCAAAAGGCTGCAGTTCGTGGGAAAATTTTAGGAATGTGGTCCCTTTTGGTTTGTCACCCAGCTCGTAAACCTCAGTGAAAGCATCCAGAGATAATGAGTACTTCTTTCCTCCATCAAAGAAAGAGAACGTGGCTTTGTCAAAGTTCAGGTTCCTGGAGTCCACGTACGTGTTATTCGCTGTGGAAAGACACTGCTTGGCTAGGTCTGGGAACAAGGCGTATGTGTCGTAGCAGATGCTGTAGATGTCTCCTTCAACAGGGAGTTGATGACATCGTGGTTGATGCCAAGGTCAACCATTGCTTGCGCACTGATGTTCAGGAACCCGTTGTAGTAATACGCACCCGACTTGTCCCACTTATCAGGAGAGAGGTTTGGGAGGGACCAGTCATTGGTATTGAAAGAAAGTCCTTCCTCACGAGGCCAATGGTACAATATGGAGCTTGTTGGAGTTGCGGTTGGAGAAGGCCTGGTGGAGGCGCTTGAGAAGTTAAAGCTTTTGTTCCATATGTTTCTTCTTGTCTATTCTGACAGACTTTTTCTTTGTGTGAACCATTTGCAAACAACAAACAAGCAAGGTTCCTTAGAATCGATTGTTGGGTCACTTGAAAAAGATGGAAGCTTTATTTCACCAGTCTCATCTCAAGGTCAATTCCATTTTTTCTAATAAACCCTCATCAAATTGCTTCAAAATAAATCCCAATAAGTTGAAATAGATCAATAATTGGTCCAGTTCTAGGTATATCAAGAGAATTCAATTCCAATTAACCCAACTTCTTTTTCAATCCTAGCAGCAAAAACAGAGGTCGATTTAAAATCATTGAACCTAAAATTGATCTATAACACTCAAAAGAAGTGGAAGAGTCAAGACCCAAACCGGTCGTGATTTTCATGTGCAAAAATAGATCGATTGATCTGTTTACCTTGAGCGATTGGTGAATGCAACTGTAAAAACTGAAAGGGCTCAAGAAATTGTCCAAGTTAGACCCAAAAATCACTCAAAACTGTTGAGATTCTAGGAAACAAGGGTTTTGGTCTAAAAGCTTTGAAGAAATCGCAAAAAATAAGACGAAGAGTTTGTTGGAGAGGAAGGAAGAAAAGAGAGGGTATAAATAGAAAAACTTTTTTTTGTTCATGATATTTACCTAGATTGGAGCACCCACCTAGAGAAAGGTCATGTTGCTTCCCTGGGGTGCTCTGTTACTGGGCCATCGTATCTCGACGAATTTTTAATCTGAAACTAAAGTAAAAAGAAAGCAAAAGAAAAAGAAAAATCAGAAGTATATACACTCACGGTGGGTTGCCTCCCAAAAAGCGTTTGGTTAAAGTCACTAGCTTGACTTTGGTTAGCCGTTTAGGCTAAGGAGGGATCGCCTAAGGGAATTTCTTCACCTTTTGTGATGGTTGTGGCAGCAAGATTGACTTCAAACACTGACCATTCACAACAAACTCTCCTCCTTTTGTGTCCAGCAACACATCAGCTCCATAGGGCCGTACTTTTTTGATGGTGAAAGGTCCGAACCATCTTGATCCTAACTTTTCAGGGAACAATTTCAACCTGAAGTTAAAGAGCATCACTTGGTCCTTCAGCTCAAAGTTCCTGTTGATGATCATCTTGTCGTGGTATGCTTTGGTCCCCTATTTGTAGATCTTGCAGCTCTCATAGGTAAGGTGCATGATTTCTTATAACTCATGGAGTTGAATGAAACGCTTATATGCGGCTGATTTGATGTCAAAGTTGAGAAAATTCACAGCACATGCGGCCTTGTACTCCAGCTCAACAGGAAGATGGCACGCCTGGCCATAGACCAAGTGATCAGGACTGGTCCCAAGGAACGTCTTGTAGGCTGTTATGTAGGCCCACAAAGCATCGCCGAGCTTCAGAGACCAGTCGTTTTGCATGGTGCCCACTGTCTTTTGCAAGATGTTTTTGATCTCCCTGTTGGATACCTTTACTTGGCCACTCATCTGAGGATGATAAGGGGTCGTGATATTGTGCTTGACACCATTCTGATTCAACAATCCTTCAAAAATCTTGTTTATGAATGGATGCCTCCATCGCTAATGACCACTTTACGTATCCCAAACCTTAGAAAGATGATTGATTTGAACATCTTGGTCACCACTCTAGCATTGTTTGTGGGGTTGGCAAGCGCCTCAACCCACATGGACACATAATCCACTGTAACTAAGATGTATTCATTCTTGAATGATGGTGGAAAGGGTCCCATGAAGTCTATTCCACAACAATCAAACACTTCAATTTTCAAGATGAAGTTATGTGGTATTTCATTTTTTCGTGCTGATATTACCCTGCCACCGACATGGGTTTCACTTGGAAATAAAAGCGTGAGCATCCTAAAATATTGTCGGCCACCAAAAACCGGTTTGAAGAATCTTAGACTCAGTCTTGAAGTTGGGAAGCGTCATGTGTAAGAAGAACCATGGCAGCCGTTTAGAAACCCTGGAATCTCAGCTTCAGCTATACACCTTCTGAAAACTCCATCCTTGCAATGCCTATACAAATATGGCTCATCCCAAAACTAGTGTCACGGATCCTTCATGAGCTTCATTTTCTAATTACCAGTAAACTCCACTAGTTCCTTCCCAGCAGCCAAAAAGTTAGCAATCTCAGCAAACCATGGCAGGTTCGGATATCTCTTCTTGATTGTTGCAACAAGTATTCTGGATCGCTGGAGAAGCTAGTATAGAGCGGCTGCTCCACTGCTCTTCCCGGATCAATCGAGTAAACATGCTGAACTAGAAGATTGTCGTCAAGAGCTGTCTCTTCATCGATTTTCATTATGTAGAGGTGATATGTGACTCCATTTTCAATCTCATTCTTGTCCTTGATCTCAAGATCGAATTCCTGGAGAAAGAAAATCCATCTCAATAGCCGCGACTTTGCATCTTTCTTTATCAATAAGTACCTAAAAGCCGCATGATCCGTATGCACTACTACCTTAGAACCCACCATGTAGGACCTTAATTTCTCAAAAGAAAAGACAATTGCCAGTAGCTCTTTCTCACTTGTGGTATAGCGATACTGCGCTTCATCCATAGTTCTGCTTGCATAGTAGATCACATGCAACTTCATATCTTTTTGTTGTCCTAGAACAACTTCTTCTGCGAAATCACTAGCATCAATCATGATTTCAAATGGAAGGTCCAAATTAGGTGGTTGTGCAATTGGTTCACTGACTAAAGCTTCCTTGATTGTGTGGAAAGCAGCTAAGCAATTGCTGTCAAACTCGAACTTGGTCTCCTTGCAGAGAAGCCTAGTGAGAGGTTGAGGGATATCAAATAATTTTTGATGAACCTCCTATAGAACCCAACATGTACCAAGAAACTTATGATCCCCTTGACTGAGTTTGGCGATTGTAAGCTCATCATAACCTTTATATTTGCCTTCTCCATCTCGATCCCTGACATGGTGGTGTTTATTGTTCTAGCAGGGTATAAATATCCTAAACAATCAGTTATCAAATTAACCATAATCTTAACACACAATAATACTCTTGCCAAGAGACATCATGTGTAGTACTTAGGGATCGAATCCACAGAGAGAAAATGCACACAATAGATTTCTTATTTCTAAAGACTAAGCTAGGTAAATATATATATTGGTGGTGAACAATCAATTTAAGGAAATATTCCTTGTCAAGAAGTTGGATGCAATATAGAAATATGCTACTAATGCAAATATGAAAATATGTATTAATTAAATAGATGTAAATATGAATGTAAATATGCTAGATCTAGGGTTTCAAGCTAAATGAATTATAGGGGATAGGAAGCATGTAAATGTAAATATACTAGAACACAAATGTTAACTATTCTCACCTTTCTAACTCCAACTCTCGTATGCGAGCAAAAGAAAATACCATCGATCGACGACTAAGGCCTGGTGTCGATCGACGACTAAGGCCTGGTGTCGATCGACGATGAAATCAGAAGGAAGTGTGGGCGAGATTTAATAAGTCCACCAGACTTATTAGACCAGCTCTTGCATGCGCCTAACAGCCTAGTTCAGCAGAATCTATTTTGGCACAGAACCTACTCTCATCGAGATCCTAGTTAGCTACTCTAGAATGCAAGCATTTAAGCACAACTAAATTGATGGATATTAACTTGACATAGCAATCATATTTTGGGGATAATCCATGATTTATATCATTCAACCCTAAATCTAATTAGTAACTACTCAAACATGATCTTTGTCACATAAATCATAGATGAAATAAATATAAAATATAAAATAGATAAAAACCAAAGGAGTTCCAGGAGGACTCTGAAGGAGTCTCTCCCTTCTCTCCTAATATGAAATGAATAGAACTAAAATGTTGTGTAAAAACTCTTTCTCTAATCTCTCCTTTCTTTTCTCTGTCTTCTCAAGACATAAATATAAAGCCCTAAATTTAGGTCAAAACTCGTCCAGTGCATTTTTTTCATTCTTATTTGGGCTTTGATCATCGATCGATAGCATGTGTGTTGCATCAATCGATCTTGGCCTTTAATCATCGGTCAATGCCAAGTGTATTCTATCGACCGATGGCTTTGTTGACTCCCTAGATGATAACCTATGGATTCCTTTCCTCTAGATGCTCCAAAAGCTCCAAGTATCTCATATATCACCAAAACGTTTATGGATCTGTAAATACTCTAAAACATGGCCTAGCCACACATAATAGAATTTAAATAGAGCCTATAACATGGCTTAAAAATGGTAATAAATAAGCTATATCAACTCTCTCAGACTTAACTTTTTGCTTGTCCTCAAGCAAACAAATCTGTGAAAGACGTTTTGAAAAGTGGAGAATCCAATAATATCTAAGTATAACTATCACACTACTTTGTTGCAACCACATCCTATCAAGTTAATCACAGATAAACTTTATGTACCTTACTCTAGTATAGCAACTAAGTCGATTCAACCAACAACTTGACAAATACTAGCTTGACTCGCCCCTCTATTGATATCATTTCTTTGCATAAAATAAAAGTGTATGCATTACCTTGGGAGTATCAATCAAATGACACATGGATTCATACCTCTGCAAATATCTGAATAACTATGCACATAGTCTTCTCTGATCCTTTTCTTCCCTCTTTTCTCTTTGAATCTTTTTATATTTCTTCTTCTTTTATTATCTTTATCTTTTTCTTTATCTTTTTCTTTTTCTTTTTGGGCAAAGTTTGTAGGCGAATAGTGGGGTCATTGGTAATTTACCTATCTCTCGCTTCCAACAATGTGTGATCATTCCTCTGAAATAGAATAATGGGATCATTGGTAATTTACCTACCCCTCTGCATCTTGGGAAATCATCTCAATCTTTTAAGCTTTTAAGTAGATGCTGAAGAGAGAGAAAGAAGGGAATCAAAGGTGCAATGACTTGTACCTACAGATTTTCAGAAGGAATCCGATCCAGTGTATACCAATCCCCAAAGCAAGCTAATAATGCCAGGATTAGTGTTAGAAATCAGCTTCGGTTCCTTCAAACTTTCTAAGCAAGTGTGGTATAGTGGCAGGATGATCCACTTTAGTATCTCTAGTAATCTCTACAAACAACCTTCTAAGAATGGTGCTAAAATGTGGTTAGTCAATAATAAATCTTGATCATAATCCACTTTTGACTCAATAATTTTTTTTGAAAAACTTATTTATATAGCAAATAAAACTCAAAACAAATAAAATAACGTTAGCGAACCTCCCCCATACTTAAATTACACTGTCTCCAGTGTAATCCACCCTGGATTGGTTAGGAAAAATTTAAATCATAAGTAGTTAAGAGAGAAACTCGATACCAGACTCTGTAATAGAGTGTTGATCGATGGTAGGTATGTTGTGTCGATCGGTGGTCGCGATCCATTGTCGACTGATGGTGACTCTATGGTGTCGATCGATGTTGCACCTGTACGTCTTTACTTTTTTTTGTTAAGTATAAAACTCAAAATAGAAAACCATATAGTAAACCTCCCCCAGACTTAAACAACATTATTACCAATGTTATTCATTCCGATAATGGTGAAGAAAATAAATCATAAGGACACAATTTAATAAAGGAAAACGGTATACCTGCTTGTTGATGATGGTGATCGTCGATCGACACAGTTAGTGGTGATCGATCGATGCTAACGTTACTCCGTCGATCGATGCTAGCCAGCCATTGGTCGATGCTCTGTGCAGACTCATGTTCCTTTAAAAACCTGTAATAATATAATAAAATCAGAAATTAGACTAATATAATAAAAAAACTAATTAAAACTTACTAAACAGTGAGTTACCTCCCAGTCAGCGCTTGGTTATAGTCTTAAGCTCAACGTTTGAACTTTCTAACTAGTATGGAGGTGGATCAACACTTGAAAAACAAGTGTCTACATCTTCCTAGCTCATCTGAAACCATGTACCAATGAAGCTCCTCATTGCTTCATCACTTCTGTTTTTTTCATTCTTTGTAACCTCTCTAGCAATCTCTATTGAATGCATTCTTCTTTGTAGGTTCTCAATATTGCGATGTAGCATTCTAAGTCTTGCAGCTGTAGTCTCTGATATATCTTCCAATTATTGAGAAATTTTTTCCTTCAATGGGCTCTAAGAAAAAGCGATCTCATCAAAACTATCTTCCAATTGTGTTTCTTCTGTTCTCTTCTGTTTGTTGGCTTCAGCGTCGATCGATGGTCGTAGGGTGCCGTCAATCGATGCTCGTTCTTTTGGCCTAACCGCATGCTCTCTTTGTATAATATCCAAATCTTGATTCATCTCATCCATGCGTGTAGTCAAACCGGTGAGGCACTTTTCTATAGGGTAGTAGACATCATCAAGCCTCGTGTAGAAATCATCTAGTGACATCTCTTGAGCTTTGTAGATCTCATGCACAATATCATCAGTCTCTGCTCTGATGTATGTCATTTGATTCTCCATAGACATACTGATTCTTGCTGCATGTTTTTGTAAACATATGTAGCTCTGCTCAAATATAATAGCTCTTTATAGAACTGCTCTAATGTCTTCAACTTGCACATTCACTACTCTTCCGTATGTAGCTTGTGCATTACCATTCTCATCTCTATTGATGCCTTACTCATCTTTCTTTTCTCTATAGATGCCTTACTCATATTTCTTTGTAGGTTCTCAATATTGCGATGTAGCATTCTAAGTCTTGCAGCTGTAGTCTCTGATATATCTTCCAATTATTGAGAAATGTTTTCCTTCAGTAGGCTCTAAGCAAAAGCGATCTCATCAAAACTATCTTCCAATTGTGTTTTTGTTGTTCTCTTTTGTTTGTTGGCTTCAGCGTCGATCGATGGTCGTAGGGTGCCGTCGATCGATTCTCGTTCTTTTGGCCTTACCGCATAATGTCTTTGTATAATATCCAAATCTTGATTCATCTCATCCATGCGTGTAGTCAAACTGGTGAGGCACTTTTCTATAGGGTAGTAGACATCATCAAGCCTCGTGTAGAAATCATCTAGTGACATCTCTTGAGCTTTGTAGATCTCATGCACAATATCATCAATCTCTGCTCTGATGTATGTCCTTTGATTCTCCATAGACATATTGATTCTTGCTGCATGTTTTTGTAAACATATGTAGCTCTGCTCAAATATAATAGCTCTTTATAGAACTACTCTAATGACTTCAACTTGCACATTCACTACTCTTCCGCTTGTAGCTCGTGCATTACCATTCTCATCTCTATAGATGTCTTACTCATCTTTCTTTTTCCAATGGAAAATTCTTCTACTCTTAGCATCATAGGCTCTCGTACCATGCTCGATACAACCATCGATCGATGCTAGGTGAATCCCGTCGATCGATGCTGAACTCTCCAGATTATAGGCAGTTGAAGTACGAAGTTTGTGAAACTTCTGAAGGGTGATGTTGATCGATGCACTATGTCTGTTGTCGATCGATCAAAGATGTGGAGACGTGTATGTGATATTACAGATCGGCTCGTTCTTCTGCTTCTCAATGTCAATCAACGCTGAATAAGGTGCATCGATCAATGCATGTTTATCCACTTTCGCCCAGCTGGCGTCATCCGATACTAAGTCATGATATTCAATCGGCTCTCCTTATCCATCGATCGATGGTGTATGGTAACCGTCGATCGATAATTGATTACAAAGTTGTTGTCCAAACAGATTTCAAGTTCCATTGGCCATTGCAAGTACTCTGCCATCATCTGAATCTAGTTCCGACTCTTCTTCTTGGTCAGTATCGATCGATGGTGAATGGTTGTCGTTGATCGATGTCGATTTCCCGAGTTGATGGGAAAGTTGAAAAACACCAACCTCTTCTATTGTAATACCACGGTACTCGATTAGCTCTTCTTCTCTGTAATCCTCGTTGTACTCGAGGTAGGCTGTGGTGTAAATGTCATCTGCGTAGCAGGTGTTGGTCGGTTCTGGGATTAGGCCGTCGATCGATAACAAAGTGTGGGTATCGAGCGATTGTTGAACAGCAAACGCGTAGATCGATTCTCTGGGTTGGGTGTCGATCGATGCTCCATCTTCTGGCTCCTCGTTGAACTCATAATTGCAGAAGCATGTGGACACAAGTTCTGCATCATTAGACAACTCAATCAGAGTAGCCTTTCTCTTATTCTTGATAGGTTCATAGAAAATATTTTGATCAGTTAGGGATAGATACAACCTGTTTTGCTTCATATCGCAGATAGCTCCCACTGTAGCCATAAATAATCTCCCAAGAAGTAGTAAGGAGTTCTAATCAATCTGGATGTCCATCACATGGAAGTCTGTTGGACTAGGGTATTGTTGATCTACACTAGAACATCTTTTACTATCTCTCCTGAGTTTACTTTTGAGCAGTCTACAAATGTGAAAGAATCATTGGAGGGTTCCACTTTCAGGTTAAGCTCCTCTGCCATAGTTTTCGGCATAATGCTTACTGATGATCCAGTGTCACAGAGGGCACTGGGGTATTCATTGCCTTTGATCAGACAAGGTACCGCAAGTTTCCCAGGGTCACTTTTCTTCTTCAAACAAGTCCTCTGTTTCATCCCTTCTTTGAGATGATTGAACATGATCTCTATATCCCCTTCTGTCTCCCTTAATTCTCTGAAAAACATCCACAGTCTGTGTGTATAGTAAGCTTCATCAAAAGGGATGTCTAAAGGAATTTTGGAGACCCTTTTAACAAAGTTATCCATCTCTTGTTCATTGGCTTCTTTGGGTTGATGTTTGGGGATCTTTTGCTTCCTCTTGGAATGGAATTCATCTTCTCTATCAATCCATAGCTTCAGATGTGTCAGTATTATGTGTTGAAGTTGTCATGGTTGGACGCACAGTCAAACTGGCATTGATACTTGGTAGTCGGACCGGCTTCCTCATCTGTCAATCAACGCTGAATGAGGTGCGTCGATCGATGATTCTATCTCTCTGTCAGTCGATTGTATCGTGTCTGTATTGATCAACGTTGATCGATTCACACGGAGCTACTGATGCTGCAGGAGCTGTTGTTGATCGATGCTTAATGCTTGGTGTTGATCGACACCAATGTGAACTGCCGAATGACATAAAACTTTCCACACGAAAAATCTCCTTCTTGGAGCTTTTCTCTCTTAACCTCCTGCCAAAAATCGTCATCAATCAATGCGTTGACGTGGTGCTTCTGTCCAGTCTCCTTGATTTTTTGACATGCTGCATTACACAGATGACCATCGAGGTCATGCAGGTCTCTATTCTCATTCCTAATCAGTATTAAAGTCGCAACCATTTGAACTCGTCTGCTGCTGTCGATCGATGCGGGTCAGGTTATGTCTATAGATGCTAAGTGATCAATATCGGTTGACGTGAGTAAGTTGATGTCGGTCGACGGGTGTAGGTTGATGTCGATCGATGCAAAGTGATCAATGGTTGTCAATGGTGGAGTTCGGATGATGGTCGATACATTCAGTGAAGAAGTGTCGGTCGACGCGGTACTAGTGATGTCGATCGATGCTTGTCGTCTTTCTTTATGGATCGTGCGTTCAAGTCTGTCAGGGTCAGAGGATAATGCTACTTCTTGTCCTTTATTGCTCATGGTGCTTCTTTGCATGTACATAAAAACAAAGGAAAATAAAAATTATTAGTAACTTAAAATTAGTAACAAACCTAGACTAAATCCTATAAATTAAATCTATGCGATCTATTCTCCCTGGCAACGGCGCCAAATTTGACATGGTGGTGTTTATTATTCTAGCAGAGTATAAATATCCTAAACAATCAACTATCAAATTAACCCTAATCTTAACACACACAATAATACTCTTGCCAAGAGAGATCATGTGTAGTATTTGGGGATCGAATCCACAGAGAGCAAAGGCACACAATAGATTTCTTATTTCCAAAGAGTAAGCTAGGTAAATATATATATTGGTGGTGAACAATCAATTTAAGGAAATATTCCTTGTCAAGAAGTAGGATGCAATATAGAAATATGCTACTAATGCAAATATGGAAATATGTTATTAATTAATTAGATGTAAATATGAATGTAAATATGCTAGATCTAGGGTTTCAAGCTAAATGAATTATAGGGGATATGAAGCACGGAAATGTAAATATACTAAAACTCAGATGTTAACTATTATGACCTTTTTAACTCCAACTCTCGTCTGCGAGCAAATGGAAAGCCCATCGATAATTCCACCAGACTTATTAGACGAGCTCTCGCATGCGCCTAACAGCCTAGTTCAATATAACCTATTCTAGCACAGAACCTACTCTCGTAGTTGTCCATGTCCTATCATCGAGATCCTAGTTAGCTACTCTAGATTGCAAGCATTAAGCACAAGTCAATTGATGGATATTAACTTGACCTAGCAATCCTATTTTGGGGCTAATCCATGATTGTTATCATTCAACCCTAAATCTATTTAGTAACTACTCAAACATGATCTTTGACACATAAATCATAGATGAAATAGATATAAAATACAAAATAGATAAAAACCAAAGGAGTTCCAGGAGGACTCTGAAAGAGTCTCTCTTTTATCTCCTAATACAAAATGAATATAACTAAAATGTTGTGTAAAAACTCTGTCTCTAAACTTTCCCTTCTTTTCTTTGTCTTCTCAAGACAAAAATATAAAGCCTTAAATTTAGGTCAAAACTCGTCCAGAGCATTTTCGTCATTCTGACTTGGGCTTTGATCATCGATTGATGGCATGTGTGCTTCATCGATTGATCTTGGGCTTTAATCATCGGTCGACGCCAAGTGTATTCCATCCATCGGTCAGAAATCGCATAGATTAACCTATTTTCTATCAGAAATTGCATAGATTACCCCAGTCTCTGTCTTCACAACATCCTTTAGATTCAGATTTAACCTCCTATGATGGTCTATAGAAGTCATTGATTCATCTTCTAAATGTATTCTATGCATGCACAAATCATGAGAAATGCCATGAATATCATCTAGTGAATATCCTAATACATTATGATACTTTCTGAATTCACACAAGAGCAAAGCAGTTTCCACATTATTCAACTCAGAATTCACAATAACATGGTAAGAGGAATTCGGTCCAAGAAATGCATACATGAGTCATGTGGGCAGGGATTTGAGATCGATCTTCGGAGCCTTTAGCTCGCTCCATGGTTCGTTGAGCTGGTTACCAGGAGTAGTCGCTCATTTAGGAGCAGTTGCTCCGCTTGGCTTAGCCAAATCTCCTTCTCCCTTCTCATCTAGACTCAGGTAGGCGACCATATTCTCCATACTTCTGGATGAGTCCAACATCTTTACATACCCATCAGCATCCACATTCAAAATGTTTTGCTCTGCTTCAGCTTTGGTTAAGGCTACTTCTAGTGGATCTTCGGCTAGGATTTCGTCAATCATGCCTTCTCGAGGTTCCAATGCATCATCTCCATCCACAGTGAACGTCTGACCATCCAGCATCGGTTTCTTGAGCAGCTTATGCATCTCAAACTTCATCATGATGTCCCCAAAATGGAGATCGATCCTTCCATTTCCGACATCAATAATTGCACCAATTGTGTGCAAAAAAGGCCTCCACAAGATGAGTGGGTCTCTTGGTTCTTCATCAAGTTCTAGAACCAAAAAGTCGGCTGGGATCATATTATTGCTGATCCGGACATGAAGAGCTTCAAAAACACCAACCGGAAGCTTGACTGATATATCCGCAAACACCAAAGAGATCCTAGTTGGTTTGAAATTCTTGAATTCTAGGCATTTAGCAACAAAATATGGCATCATGTTGACGCTTGAGCCCAGATCGCATAAAGAACAAACGAAAACAATCTTCCTAATCTCAACTGATATGACAAACTTTTAATCACCTTATTCTGGAGCACTGCGCTATAGTCCTTGGAGACCATCATCACATCACTGTCTCCTGAGATTTTTCCAGAGATTAGACTCTTCATGAGGCTATGCATGGCAGGGATCATCTGAATCGCATCAATCAAGGGTAGCTTGATTGTCAAATCTTCAAGCATCTTTCTACACTTCATCTCCTCCCGATCCTTGCAAGACATCTTTGTTGGAACAGAGTAAGGCACCTTGGGTGCATAGGCTCGAACAGAAGGAGTCTCAACATGTGTCTTAGGAACACCAAATTCACCATCAGTAGGCTGCTCTGTTTTATCTTCTACTTCTAGATCATTCATAGAGAGCGGTTGCTTTGTTTCCTTCTACTTCCCTTTCTATGTAGCTGTAAATCTTCTGGGTATCGGTTCAGCCAGTTGCTTACCACTCCTTTTTTCAACTGCACTACAGTCTTTGGGGTTTTTCTCAGTTTTTCCAAGAAGTGTCCCTTGTTGCCTCCTTATACTCTCTGCCGTTTGAGCGAGTTGGACGTCAATCCTTCGCATGTTGCTACTTATCATACTTGGTATTCAGCTCAGTGAACATACTTGATATCTGTAGTAACTTGATTCAATGCCTTGACTTGAACTTGTTGGCTCTAGAGCATAAGCTGCATCATAATGCTCAGGTTATTCAGTTCATCCTGAGAGTCGCTCGTGGCAGCTGGAGCAGCTTATTTGTTGTTATGCGGCTTTTGTTGGTTCTGATTCTGATTCATGTATCGGTTCTGCGCTTGACTGAAAACAAAAGTTTTACCTTGAAAGTTTTGCGGAAATGTTTTTTGATACCCAACACTTTGTGCTTGGTTGTTTGCACTTGATCAACAGGGTTTTCCACGTTGTTGCTTCGATAAGAGAACAAATGTGGGTTGTTCCTGACACTGGGATTCTGATTATAGTTCTGATTATGCACAAATCACACCACTGACATATCTAACCTCTTTCTGATCCTATTCTTTCTTTTCAGCCTCTGGTGCAACTTCTTGAGTGATCTGCTCAGGCGTAGCTTCCTCCATGATGAAAACTTTCCCTTGGTTATTTTTCAGTATTATAAACCCTGGCAGACATTTCATCTCTCCATTTGGTGGCGACACTGTTGACTTTCTAGGAGCGGTCGTCTCTTGATTCTTATTGGCTGAGTTGGCAGCCATGTTTTCAATCAGTTCAAACTCTTTGTCGGTTGTTTGAGTCAAAAAAATCTCTCTTGCTCGCAGAGTTTTGAGTGCTTCAGAATTTTCAGTCAACTCACCACAGAAAATGCCCAGGATATGATCATCATCAAATCCATGGTGAGGGCACTCTCTGAGGTAGTCATTAAAACTCTCTCATGCAACGCTAAGAGGCTCATCAGTGTGTTGTTTGAAAGAGGAGTTCTTGTTTCTCAATGTAGCCGTTTTTGCCTTAGTATAGAAATGACTTAAGAAAGCTGGTCATACTTGTTCCCATGATGTAAGAGAACCAGTAGACAGTGACTTTGACCAGTGTGCAGCTTTTCTATCTAGAGAAAATGGAAACAACATGCACTTGATAAAGTCGGGTGATATTCCACTCGAGCGAGTCATGCCACAGATTTCTTCGAAACCCTTAATGTGTTCTATTGGGATCTCTGCTGGCAGTCCATTAAATATTTTCCTCTGCACCAACGCGATCATAGCAAGCTTGATCTCAAAGTCTTGCCGTGCAAAGGGTAGCGGAGAATGGCATAGAGCATATTAGGAAAGTTACACATGAGGTTTCTCTGCCCAATCAGAGCAGCTTGCTTATGTTTTTGATGATGATGCTGATGCACTGCTAGGAGAACAGCTTGTTGAGCAGCCTGCTGCTGCGCTTGGATGGTCTGCTGCATTTGAAGCATCTGATGTTGCATTTGTTGCATCGTAGGAGCGAGATCATCCGGATGGCCATGATCCCCCATAATTGCGTTATCTGGCATTGGATTTTAACGGTTAATTATTTCTAACCCTGCTAGCTCTTGATTGTTAAGCGTAAATAACTCTCTTGTATGTTTCTCCGAATATGTCTACTGGTCCTGCATCTAAAAATTATCTGCACAAAAAGGTAAAACAACTTAGAAGTTTTTAGACTTAATATTTTGCAAAAAAATAAAGATAAAAAGTTGGTCCCCGACAAAGGCGCCAAAACTTGATACACTAAAATTGGATCTTTGCCTACTATCACGTTAATAGTGATTTTTGTACTAATTTAAATTCAATTGCAGATGAACAGTTTACACTTTATCTCTATGGGTTCAATATCAAGCTAAAATAATCAAATGGTTATTTAAACTTAAAAGAAAACGTAGCAAGCAGGTAACATAATTGATTAGGGGTTTTCAGATTTTAAAAAGTGCTAGCCTAGGGCAGTTTCATCAGGTGCTAAACAGTTGTTAGCCAAACAATTATTCAAGTTCAGTTTAAGGATGAGTCTAGAACTCGGAACGCGCATATAGATCAGCCCACTCTCGTGGAACTTCTCATTTTGTCGATCGGCCTCAGTACCTAAATTGTCGTTTGGACTGAGACTCGACGACAAACATTAGAGATCAAGTCAGATTTATTCACAATGCACCCTAACATCTATTTTTGCATGGTTATGGATGTAATGCTCATTAATGCAATGTCTATCAACCTATAACACTTTTGATGTAAAAGTTAAACCTTGATTCATATACTAAGTGATCAATTTAGTATAAACATTAAGAGTTACATAAACGAAAACTATCGAGTTATCAACTTATGCAGAGATCGAGATTAAATGAAACATCAAATATGATTGTAGTAAATATAAAAGTAGGGTTCATTGAATTCTTCTCTAAAATGAGAGAGATGGATCCTTCTCCAAAATGAGAGAGATGAATCCTTCTCCCTTACAAGGTAATAATCACCAAAAAAAAAATCTCGAGTATGATTTCTCTATAAAAACTAGTGTCATTCCTAAAAGAAAAAGAGAGAGAATATATATATATCAGGTTCCAACAGTTCATTGAGAAAGATGTGACAAGTATGACAAATCCTGAAATATCTTGGTAGTTTCCTTTAAAATCTCTAGCAGCGGAGTGGCTACTCCATTTAGGATCATCCACCCGGCTGCTCTATTTGGTTGCTGCACAAGAAAACTCCAATTTGCATATTTTTTTTTTTTGCATGTGTCCCTTCAAGAGCCCCTAAACCTACTCCAAACCTGAAATGGCTCAAAAAAGACTAGAAAGACTCGGTGAAGACCTGAAAACAATTTTAAAAGTATATATACTATATGTAAAAAAAACAATATATCACTTATTTCCAGAATTATTATTCATATAACAATCGAATAATCTTCGTTTAACCATTCACAAACAAGTTTTTACAAATTACTTTCGAACCCCCCCCCCCCACCCCCCAAAAAAAAGACGAACACAAAACTCAGAAGTAACAAACAATTTACCTATTCAATAATGAGGAAGATGGAATCAAACAATTTCAAACAAGAAGGAGTCACAAAATCATAGGCTTCTGTCGAGGGCGGTGAAAAGAGAGGTGATTCATCGTATTTGATTTCGACAAGGAGGAGGTCAACAAGAGAACTTTCCTCAATTAAGGTTCTGGCCAAAAGAAAAAAAAAAAGGAGAAGTGAAAATGTGGAGTTATGTTCGAGTCGACTTCGACTCTAAGGGAGAAGAAGAAAACACTCGAGTTAGGTTAGAGAGTTTAGTTTAGATTGGGTTGTAATTTAATTAATTCATTAAGGGTATTTAATATTTAGCCAATTTTCTGTAATTAAAAGAAAATAAAAATTAAATAATTTAATTAAGAAGGCACAAATTAGAATAAATTTGGAGGTTGTAGGGTGAAATAGAATAAACTCTTTTATGCGGTAAACGATTTATTCAACCGAATTGGAGGTTTTTGCCACACTCACCACTTGTCTAGTAACTATTCATCTGATTAATTTGGCTAAGCCGGCTAGTTTTAGAACATGGTCTGCTCCTCGATCTTATATTGTAGTTAGAGCATCTCCAACCCCTTCTTATATTTGCCTCTATAATAGTATTTAGAATCAAATTCATTTCATCTCTAATTTATTTTTCATCTAAAATAGAAATTGTCATTTCCCTCTGTAAATAAGGGAAAAAATAACAATTTTATTTTTTTATTCGAGATTGCTATTATAAAGAAATATATTGGAGTAAATTCTACATCTATTATAGAGTTCCTCTATTTTAGAGATAAAAATAAAGAAATACATCGGAAATGGTCGGTAAATAATTTAAAACTCTATATGTATTTAGTTAGAGTACCTCCAATGGAAAGTTCTACCCACTGAAATTCTATATATATATATATATATATAATTTTGGAAACCATAATAAATAATTTATATTTTTAGAATTTTTTTATAAATAATCTATAAAACATGTGTGAACTTTAAAAATCATTAATATCTATCATAAACTTAAATACTAATATAATTATTTATGTAATAAAAATATTATGGTGATTTATATAAAAAGAATCTTTCATTATATTATGTAGTTTATAACGATAAAAAAAAGAATCAATCAAACATTATTATTTTTCTATAATTTTAATAATTAGCTACTATAAATAATTGAAGTCTAACAAATCAATGACCAGAAATCTTTTTTCGATCTTGAGTAAGTGAAAATCTCCAAGACACAAGTGTCGAGAGAGGTCCTTACCCACCAGTTTTTCTCTAGCATCTTTCTTGTCCCTACTACAGTTCGCTAATTTCTTCACTGATTATTTCAAATTATTTCCTCCTTTGGAAGAAACCGCTGTACAAACGAGTGTCTGCCACATTATATGCCGGGTTCTTCCCCGGTTATGGTCGAAGGGACCACCGCTGCACCTGTAATGATGAAGTTCATCGGTCAGTTCTGACCGTCCAGCTGGGATTCTAGCTTGATCCCGTCTGCTACTGGAGACATATATAAAACTTTGGAGACCTCAAACTTCTGGAGATATGGGTACAACAAAGCTGAAGAACCTTTAAACTGAGATTCCGTTTATTGGGTTTTCCCATGCAATTGGGAGTTTTCAGTTCCTTTTAATACATTGTGATACAGATCTTTTAAGGTGAAAGAGCATTGAAACCTCACCTACCTTAAAGAAGCGTACCATTCTTGGAGCTAGTTAATCGTGACCCCACTCAAGAAGGAAGAGCATTGAAGCCACCTCTGTACAAATCTCACCTTCCCCTGCAAGTTTAAAAGCTCAGGAAGGAAATGGAAACAAAGTGTTTTTCAGCGACTGAAAAATGGAAACAAGCCCAAGTAGACTCTTACAAAGCTCCCCGAACCGCAAGAGTGAGAATCTCGGAACCGAAAAATGAAGCTCTACTGCAGAAACACTCTTTAAACCTCATAGGAAAAGTGACAAACCACCCCTTTGTGCAGTAGATGTGGTCACTCATGAACTTCTTTACAGACCTATGGAAGTCTGATACAAGACCTGTGGGAGCTGACCTAGGACAAGGACTGTTCAAGTTCTAGTTTGAGCGTGAAGAAGATCTACTCTCTTTTCTGGAAAAGAGACCCTATCATTTCGCTCGTTGGATGGTTATTGTGCAAAGATGGGAACCAACGACTGCACCGGACTTTCCCAGCCTTATTCCCTTCTGGATCAAACTGCAAGGCATTCCGGTTCATCTAGGGACTGAAGAAATCACTAAAGCCATCGGTGAAGATATTGGAATTTTCAAACAAGCGGAAATCACCAACGTTTCAGTACGTATGAGAGTCCAAGTGAATGGTAGATTGCTACTGATCATGAAAACAGTCTTGGAATACCCCAATGGAGACGAAGTAACAGCCACAGTATTATATGAGCGTCTAGAAAGGCACTGCTCGATGTGTTTCAAACTTGATCATGAACTAGAGAATACTTGGAAGCCAAAGCTCAGTAAAAATCACTGGCAGCGAGCTCAGGAGTGCAGGAAAATACATCATCTCAGCAGATGTCGAGAAAACACAACTCTGGAAGTATTAAACGACCAGATTACTTCCAAGTTTCCTCCCTGAGCCGCAAGGAGAAAGAAACAGGCCAACAAATCAGCATGACAGAAACGTTGGTTACAACTATAAACATGCTCAGACGGGAAACAAACATACCAGTGGGCCTCCCCGTAAACAGAAAAGAGGTAGCAGAGGAGGCAATGATGTGGATAGATACCTGCGCCAAAAGCTGGGATAGAAGAAACCCTCTGAGGGACCATTCAGATCGACAAGTGATCTATAGAGAAGTTCGACGACACTCGCCTCTGACATCTTGTATATTTGCATGGTTTTTAGCATCATTTCATTCATATATTGATCATTTATAAGCATTTGGAGTTTTTTAGGTTGCACTTGCATTGCATTGGTGTGTTTTCAGGTTTGAAGAAGTGTTAATTGGATTTTGAAGCCAAATGAGTCACAAATGGAGAAGTAATGTGCACTAGCAGCTGAATTTCGCAGGCACCAATCACAGGGAAAGGGAGCCCGCGGCCAAGACGACAACCCATCGAACCAGGGTGTTTCGTAGGCCTTCGCCGCAGGATGTCGTGGCCGCGAAAGAAGGATGTGTTTCGCAGGCTGTTTTCGCGGGGAAGAGGTGGCCGCGACCGTGCCATGTCGAGTTACCAGGGCGTTTCGTGGGGTGCTTTTGCGGGTTTTAGGTGGCTGCGGCTGTGGAGGAGCCTTCGCAGCCTACATCGCGGGCAGGAGGTGGTTGCGGCCGTTATCCGAAGCAGAGCTATTTACCATTTTATCCCTATGTTTTTGAGCTACTATAAATACCTTGAAAATCTATTATTAGATCTAATCTTGTTTTGACTCTAAATACATTATTGTTTTGGTGAAAGATTCATCTTTTATCATCTTCTCACATTTTCTATCTTGTGTTTATTGATTGATCTTGATTACTAACCATGTTTAACCTTAAATCATCTATGATTTTTGGGTTTAACATGTCCATTAGTGAGTAGTTACCATTTGAATTCATGGATTAGGGTGATTAGGGCGATTGAGTGAAGATCTAGGGTGTTTAGTGTTAGATCAGCTTGTTTCCTTGCTTATCTACTATTCTTAATGCTAGATTAGTGTTGGCCTCTCTAATCTAGATCATTAGGCATTTCTCGCCCGAAAGGTGTTCGATGAAATGCTTGAACCAAGTTGATCTTGCTCTTAGCATTCTTAACCAAAGACATTTGATGTTAGGATTGCTTAGATAGTTAATAGACTAGTTCTTAATGATTACTTTAGCTATTTCAACCAAAGACATTTGATGTTTGATTAGTTGAAGTAAATGAGCATTCACCTTGACAAAGAGCTTGTTTAGGATTGTGTCTAGACTTAAGGAAATCATTGATTGATAGCTTCCCACCCTAGGTTGAATCTTAGTCACTTGAAATCAAGTCCCTACACCCATGAGTCCTCTTGATTCCTATTGAATTAAAGTTTAACTTGAATTAGTCTTGCTAGTTTCAGTTACTTGATAAAATCACTATCTTGTTAGATTAAGCATGAACTTGTATTCCTGTTGCATCGAGATCATTTAGATTCGGATTGACATCTTTCTATATTACTTTGATATTAGGATCCTTGAAAAGTCCTTATCAGCCTCATGTTAGATCACCAAGAAGAGACTCCTAACAAGGAGTAACTAGAGGCCATGAAGACGCAGTTTCTTCTAACTCATGACATGTATCCCCAGCAAGGGGGTTCCTCTTTGGAGTGCGCAAACACCGCCACCAGAAGACCTGCTCCATCGGAGCACAGAGCAGCTGCCTCAGGCTGCTATCGATGAGGCTATAACAATTTTCTAAAGATTTTACCTATAATTGACACGTAAGCAAAATCAGTTAAGTGACTTCTCAATTAATATATAAGAGAAATTCGATTATGTAAATATATATATTGATCTAGCTTTAATATTCTAACTTAAAAATATGTAATTTTATCAAGAGAAATTCCCTTAGATAGCCCCTTTTAGTTTGTTTGTCACAAAAATAGCTTTTAAAGAAAAAAAATGACCAAAATGTTTTTTTTTAAGAAGCTAAAAAATTCATTTATATGCATTTACACTCCTAGGGTTAACTAATTTGGACTTTAGGGTTTAGAGTAAAGGGGTGGGTTTGGGGTTAGGGTTTCAAATTTCAAAAAAAAAATTAAAAAAATCAAATTTTCAAAAAAAAAAAGTCTATTTTGGTCATTTTATTTTTTGAAGGCTATTTTTGTGACAAAAACTTAAAAAAGGCTATTTAAGAGAATTACCCTTTTATCAATTAAAATTATCTATTATTAGTAAAATATTCTTATATAAGAATATGTAAAAAAATAAGTTTAATTATACCGTAAAATCCATAAATTTGTATCATTTTCTGTGTATAGTTTCTTAAATTGATTTTTATAAATGACAAAATAATAAGTATATTAAATTATTTTAGGGTTTTCATTATTTAGTGTAATACTTTAATTATGAAAACTAAAAATATATAAATATATAATACTATTGAAATTGTATTTTTCATTATATAAATCAAGATTAGATTAATAGTATAATAATAGTTGTAGAATAATCATGAGCTCTTTTATTTTATTTTTAATTTTTATATTTATTATGATAAAAATAAAATATTTCCAACAAAATAATAAATATACATTAACCAATAAAATAAAAAATATATTGAAATATAATCTTACCCTTCGTATATGTTAAAAAACCTTGCAGAAAATATAGTTTTTCTCTTCTTTCACCTATTCGAGTAGCTATTTGCACTTTAAGATCATATAAAATGCAATGCAACAATGCAACTCAATTCTTCAATCAAATATGACACTGAGATGAGATTACACCTCAAAATCTTTCATAAAAAGTACACGATTCAAAATTAACTTTTTTGTCAAAGCAACTCTCTCTCTCTCCACAATCATCAACAACACTATTTCCATTACATAATCCAACCAAGCACAGAAAGATCTCATGAACGTCAATAAGAAAAATCATTGTACGTCATATGATGAGATGATCCACTATCGATAATCCACTTATTTATATAACCATTTTTACTTAAATAATGTGTTGATCAGGAGTTCATACATGAATTACACACAATTTGATCTCATTGTTTTTCTTCAAACCGATTTATGAAACACTGCTCCTTCTTTAATCAATCTCATATCGATTTCCGCAGATCAGTTTTTATTAGACCTCTTTTAATCCATCATCAAACAGTCAAATAACCCAATCAAACAAATCACACTACACACAATCACATGAACTGTAACAGTATGAACAGTGTTGGTTGAATAGTAATCGCGCTGAGCAGTAATAGTAATCGCTATAAACAATAATCAGATGAACAGTAATCCGATTTAACCTTGTTCTGATACCATAAAAGATTTGTAAAATGTTCTTTTATATTTTGTTAACTTTTACAATGATTTTCTTTAACAATTTATACAAAATCCTAACTACATATCATAATGCATATATACGGAAGCACATAAACATAATCCCATAATTTATATCTCCTAATATTGATGAACATATTCAGCTTCAGTTGAAGATTCTAACATGAGTTTTAGCTAAATAGGATGCATTTTTGAAAGAATGATCAAATTAGGAGTGGGCATGGATTGGATATATGGGTTTTTAGAGGTATTTGTGATCTGATATGTTTCGTCTGAATAATCAATTATTTGATTTCATATGTGCAAATAAAATAGAAAAATAAATAAAAATTCCAAAATAATATAAATAACTATTAAAAATAAAAAAAAATATTTAAATTTTAAAACTAATAACTGTAATAAATTTAATCAATAAAAATATTGTAAAAGTTATGATTTGCTTTATTTTTAAATACATGTGTATATATATATGTGTATAACAGATACGATCATATATATGTTTTCTAAAAATATTAGTATTTATGATTTGCTTTATTTTTTTTTACGGATATTGCATATTAGTATTTATTTTGCTTAGTAGAATTACAGATATTCGGATTTTTATTCGAATCAAAATGAATAACGAATCAAATCAAAATTTACAGATATTTTTCCTAGTCCTAAATCGCATAACATGATTCTTACATATATTTTCATATGATCGAAAGAAAACATAGTTGTAATTTATTTTTTTCATTTTTATGGCTATTAGGCAGAGATTAAATGATTAAGAGCTAAAACTAAATTTTGAAGAGTTTTGAAAAGAAGATTAACAATTTAATGTAGAATCAACAATTAAAAAGATTATTGTACTTTAATAATGCCACAAGCTTAGTTAAGTGTAGATTGTCAAAGTAAACCGCAATCCGCGGGTTATTTCCAAATATTCCAGTAGTGAGGTGGGCCTTGACATATATATGTAAACCGCAACTTGCAGCGGGCTGCTTCGCACATACAAAAATAAAATCGAGTTTGATGCGGGTTGGCTACTTGGATGTGGGTGAGCCCGCTTAATATTTCTAAGACTAAAATTTTTTGATGAAATATAAAAAATATGAATAAATTGAGATACATTTTTTTCTAACCATTTTATTTCTATATTAAAATGTTTAAGCCATTTAAAATATAAATAAATATATAATAGAAAAAACAAGAATAAAATAAATAGAAATACCTTAGGATAGACCTAAAAAGTTTTTGTCACAAAAATAGCACACAAGGAAGAAATATACACTTATATCCCTAGTGTTAAATATTCTAGACTTAGGGTTTAGAGTTAAGGGGTGGGGTTTTGGGGTTAGGGTTTCGGGGTTAGGGTTTCAAATTTTTTTAAAAAAATTAAATTTTTCAAAATAAAAAGAAGCTTTTTAGGTCATTTTCTCTTTTTATGACTATTTTTGTGAAAAACACTTAAAAATAGTGCTATTTAGAGAATTCCCATAAAACAAAAGATAAAAACAAAATTGCAATTCATATTTGCACAACATAAATTAAGTTTTATGTTTCTGTTAGCAACTTTAGAAACTAATTATTACAACAACACACAAATAAGTGAATCTTGTAATTAACTATATGATTTATTTTTATTAGTCATACTCATTTTAAAATGACATTCATAGCATATAAATTATATAGCATAATTTAAACATTACAAATAGAGATCTGCAGGTTAACCTGCAAAACTGCTTAACTGTTCTTCGCGGGATTGCACATATATATACAAGCTGTAACACGTAGTAGACTAGCCCGTACGGGCTAAAAAAAGTTGAACCTGCTATGAGTTGGGCTACTTAAGTGGCAGTGTGGTTTTTGAGTTGGAGAAAGCTATTTTGAACATTAAACACATCAAAAAAGCAGAAAGTATATATGTAGTAGAAAGTGTGTAATGATGTAAAATTTTAGAGAAGTGTATTATTCTATAAATTTCTCATTTTATTTTTAGATAATGGGCATTGTCTTCATTTTATATCTTAATTGTTAAGAAAAAAAGTTTGACGGGGCAAGTGCCACTGTAGTTTTTCTTTTAGAATTAATTTGAAAGTATTCTGAATTTATGAAAGGGTCCAGACTAATGTCAAACGGGAAATGTAGCCAACATATATACTTTTCTCTGGATATTCAAATGGATCATAAATAATAGAGTCATATCTGCGTAGTCATATGTGGAACTAATAATTTCGCACAAAAGAGAAATTGATCCATGATTTAGACCAATAGGATAATTCCTACTCTAATGAAAACCACTAGACTGTGGTTATCGTACTTCCTTTGCTACGTACGCACCTGGCTTAGTTCGACACCAATCAGGTCTCCATTTATCAAAATGACACTCCCAGATTCAAAGACAACAATCCCTAATTTTGGCACACTAGTTTTCATCCTTATCAAATATTTGAATATTCTCATTAAGTCTTCAATACCATATCAACGTATCATAAATTCCATATTTCAGAAAGAAAAAAAAAAAAAAATATATATATATATATATATATCACGTACCTCTTTATTCCCACGTCGTACCACAACAGTTCTGCAACGACGTCATGTATTACAAACAACTTGTGTTCTATGGTGCAAACGTTATGGAATTCTTTTAAACTGATCCTAGAATAATTTTTGATTCATTTCTTTCTTTTTCCTGTATAACTGAATTAAAATTCTGAAGTTTGTGACCAGCAGCAATTTTGATGCAGCGCATCCTATCATCTACCGTCATTATTACTTTGGGCTTTACGATTTATGTTTTACTTGTCTTACAAGTCTTTTGTTTTGTTTTCTTTATTAAGATTTGATAAGCATGAAATATCCCTTATGGATTAGGAATAGGTCTCATACGAGTCTTATATATAGCGATCTTTAACTTTGTAATAAAAACTACCTTATTTTTATTAATCAAACTTGCAATTGCAATTGCAATCAGAGCTTTAAGCACTTAGAAGAGTACTCTAAACCCTTTTTGCCTTGTTGAGAGTATCAACAATTCAAAAGACCTTCTTGTTCGTGTTGAGAGGATCAACAGCTCAAGGATTTGATAGTTTGTTGGTATCAGACAAGGAACGTTCTTGAATTGTCAAAATCAGCATACCTCCAAAACAACAAGCTGCAGCGCCTACGAACCGTGAACCATCGGAGATGTCGGAGTTTCAGCAAGCGTTATTGGCTATGCAAGAGAACATTCAAAACACAATACACGGATCTATAGTAGAATTGGGAGAGATGTTAACTCAACGCCTTGCAGTACGCAATCCATTATTCAATGATGTTGACACAGAGGACGATCGATCATTACGGTCCAATCCGTTTGCAAGACGTGGACGCCGTGGTGCTCCAAACCGCAACAACCGCCATCAATATGACAACATTGATCATGATCAACAACCGGATCAGCGATGGGAATCGTCATTCAAAGTCGAAATTCCTGAGTTCCATGGAGGAGCTCGTGGAGAAGCCTTACTTGATTGGATTGCAACTGTCGACGAACTCTTGGAATTTAAACAAGTGCCCGAGGAGAAACGTGCGTCTCTTGTTGCAATGAGATTCAGAGGTCATGCAGCCTCGTGGTGGAAACAAATCAAGACAACAAGACAACGAATCGGTAAACCACCAATCATGGCATGGTATAAACTACAGAAACACCTCAAAGCAACTTTCTTACCACATAATTACGAGAGAATGGTGTACAACAAGCTTCAAACCCTGCGACAAGGGTCCCGCTCCGTAGACGACTACGCGGAGGAGTTTTCTCTTCTCCTAACGCGAACCGACATCTACGACAACTTGTCTCACGATTCATTGGAGGGTTACGACCTCAACTTCAAAATTTTTTGGCTCAGTTTGATCCATCCACAATCGCTGAAGCTCACCGTCGTGCTGCTTCTTTTGAGCAACTACAGCAACGGTCATCGAACTGGGGGAACCAAACATCTCGTCCTCGGACAACAGAACAACACACTGCTCCTTCGACCTCTAAAGATGCAGACACACAAACAAATTCAGCACGCAATACCACACAAGGCGATGAACAACCTCTTCGACGTTCAACACGACCTCCAGCATTACGGTGCTACTCTTGTGGAGAGCCGGGGCATCGACAAACGGCTTGTCCTAACCAAACACATCAAGGGTTAATTACAGATGGTAATACAGAAGATCAACTACCTGTGTACGATTCATATGAGGATAATGAACCACAAGAAGAAGAGGGAGTAGAACAAACTGTAGGCGATAAAGGTCACTTGCTCGTCGTACGACGTTCGTGTATGGCTCCACAACGCCAAGATGAACACTGGCTTCGAACAAATATTATTTCGCTCGACATGTACTATACGGGGACGCGTATGTAGTTTTGTTACCGACTCTGGAAGTTGTTGTAATGTAATTTCAGAGGAGGCTGTCAACAAACTTGGTATAACACGTGAACCACACCCCGCCCCATATACTCTTGGCTGGCTCAATGACACAACAAATATCCGTATTACTCAACGTGCTATAGTCACATTCTCAGTTGGACCACACTATAAAGACCGCATATATTGTGACATTGCTCCCGTTGATATTTGCCACCTTCTTCTCGGCCGACCTTGGGAATTTGACCGCCAAATAATACACGATGGCGCCAAAAATACGTATAGTTTTTCGTGGGAGGCACACAAAATTGTTCTCGTCCCATCGCATGAGACGTCTTTTCCAACCATTCCAAACCCTATCACTGCTCCACCAACAACACAACCTACGACTCTGCTCTGCTCTTACTCATCATTCATCTCAGAACTTCGCTCCACTGGTGTCGTTTTTGCACTTCTCCCGTCTCAGGTTCATCATATCGCTACAACAACTTCAGCTTCCACACTTACAAGTGTGCTTACGGAGTTTAGTGATGTATTCCCGGACGATCTACCGGAGGGACTCCCACCCCTACGAGAGATTCAACATCAAATTGACCTCGTACCAGGCGCAACTCTTCCCAATAGACCGCACTACCGAATGAGCCCCTTGGAACACGAAGAATTGCGACGATAGGTAGAAGAACTTTTATGCAAAGGGCATATTAAAGAAAGTCTAAGTCCTTGTGCAGTTCCAGCATTATTGATCCCTAAAAAGGACGGGTCATGGCGTATGTGCGTCGATAGCCGAGCAATCAACAAAATCACCATCAGCTATAGATTTCCTATCCCACGATTGGATGATCTACTAGACCAGATCGGCACGGCTAAAGTCTTCTCCAAAATCAATTTAAAAAGCGGGTATCACCAAATCTGTATTCGACCAGGAGATGAATGGAAGACAGCTTTCAAAAGGAGAGAAGGACTTTTTGAATGGATGGTAATGCCATTCGGGTTATCCAATACACCAAGTACCTTCATGTGAATAATGAATCAAGCATTACGACCCTTTATAAGACGCTTTGTTGTGGTGTACTTCGACGATATACTCGTGTTTAGTCCCTCTTTATGAGTTCACGAAGATCATTTGCGACAAGTATTGTCCGTTTTGCGAGCTGAAAAGCTGTTTGGTGCCAAACAGAAGTGTGAGTTTGGGGTCTCTCAGGTACTTTTCTTAGGGTATGTGGTGTCCGACCAAGGCCTTGTTGTAGATCAGTCCAAAATCGAGGCTGTCCGTTCGTGGCCGATACCAAAAACAGTTTCGGAAGTGCGTAGCTTTCATGGTCTCGCATCGTTTTCCGCCGGTTTGTAAACCACTTCAGCACTATTATGGCTCCTGTTACGAGTTGTATGCGTGAGGGTAAACTACAGTGGACTCTAGAAGCAACAATAGCGTTTGATCAAATCAAAGAAAAACTTACAACTGCACCAATTTTGGTTCTTCCTGACTTCGCTTTGACATTTGAGCTTCATTGTGACGCCTTTAAACTAGGGATAGGGCGGTCTTAAGCCAACAAGGCCGACATGTTGCTTTCTTTAGCGAAAAGTTAGCAGGTGCACGGGGACGTTATAGCACATATGATGTCGAATTTTACGCTATTGTTCAAGCTATCAAGCATTGGCGGCATTATTTGGTTCATCGCGACTTCAGTTTATTTACGGATTATGACGCTTTGCGGCATTTAGATAGCCAAGCCAAAGTTTCTTCCCAACATGCAGCTTGGATATCTTATCTACAGCAGTTCACATTCTCGATCCGACATCAATCCGGAAAGACTAATCGAGTCGCCGATGCTCTAAGCCGTCGTCACGGTCTCCTCACAACACTGCATACTAAGGTGCTTGGTTTTGATTCTTTTGTCGAGTTATACCCAGAGGATCCATTCTTTGGCCGAATTTACTCAGAAGCAGTAGATGGTTTGTCACGGGATTATACACTCCAAGACGGTTTCTTGTTTTGGGGCTTATGTCTTTGTGTTCCGGACTGTAGCCTACGCCTTGAGATCATTCGCGAACTACATACCGAGGGACATGTAGGGTGTGATAGGACATTACAATTGGTCACAACATCCTATTTTTGGCCGACAATTCACAGGGACGTGGAGCGATTTGTTTCCCGATGCCGTGTGTGTCAGCTCGCGAAGGGCCGTGCGTCCAATGCCGGATTATACCTTCCATTGCCTGTCCCGACTCAGCCATGGTCAGATATCAGCATGGACTTCGTCTTAGGCCTTCCAAGAACGCAACAAGGTCATGATTCAATATTTGTCGTCGTGGATCGTTTCTCCAAAATGGCGCACTTCATTGCTTGCAAAAAGACATCGGATGCAGTCAACGTTGCTGTCCTTTTCTTTCGCGAGGTATATCGACTTCATGGGCTTCCTGTATCCATTGTGTCTGATCGTGATACTCGCTTCCTTAGTCATTTTTGGCGATCCCTATGGAAATTATTGGGTACATCATTGGATATGAGTTCCGCGTATCATCCGCAAACGGATGGCCAAACAGAAGTTACTAACCGATCTTTGGGTAATCTGCTCCGTTGTCTTGTTGGTGATAATATTAAGTCTTGGGACTCAAAATTGGCTCCACAGAATTTGCACACCATCATGCTCTCAATCGCAGCTTGGGGTATTCGCCGTTTCATGTTGTTTATGGCATCATTCCACGTTGTCCCTTGGACTTAGCGACGGTGCCGGACAAAACGCGTCACCATGGAGAGGCCGTCGACTTTGTTAACGATATGCAGGAAGTGCATAAAGCAGCTCAACTTAACTTGGAACTTGAAGCGTCCAAGTACAAGACTGCAGCTGATTCTAAGCGGCGTGAGGTCATTTTCGAACCGGGCGACTTGGTCTGGATATACTTAACTAAAGAGCATTTACCATTACGCAAATATAACAAGCTTAAGTCCAAGAAAATTGGTCCTTGCGAGATTTTAGAGCGTATAACTCCAATGCCTACAAGGTTCGACTTCCGGCGCATCTACGAACGTCAGATGTCTTCAACGTTAAGCATTTGTCAAATTTTCATGGTGATAACAACCAACCGGATTCGTAGACGAATCCTTCTCAACCGGAGGGAACCTGATGCAGCGCATCCTATCATCTACCGTCATTACTTTGGGCTTTACGTTTTATGTTTTACTTGTCTTACAAGTCTTTTGTTTTCTTTTCTTTATTAGGATTTGATAAGCATGAAATATCCCTTATGGATTAGGAATAGGTCTCATACGAGTCCTATATATAGCGATCTTTAACTTTGTAATAAACTACCTTATTTTTATTAATCAAACTTGCAATTGCAATCAGAGCTTTAAGCACTTAGAGGAGTACTCTAAACCCTATTTTGCCTTGTTGAGAGTATCAACAATTCAAAAGACCTTCTTATTCTTGTTGAGAGGATCAACAGCTCAAGGATTTGATAGTTTGTTATTAAATTCCTAGTTACTAAGCTTCCGCTCTCTATCAAATTTGCATGTTTGGGATTATTTCTGTGACGAAGTTTCTTTAGTCATTCCCTCACCGACCATTAAAGTATCTTGTAATTAATAAATATAATTAGTGCGTAAACAAACTTCAATTTAGTTTTAGTTTAAGCGTTTAATTAAGTTTTGCTGGTTTCTTTTCTCCATCCCTTGACATAATGTAGAAAATATAGTATTTATTGATAATGATCATCTTCTTTATTGATAATTTCATTATAGTCTGCAAAGAGCTTTATTGAGAATTTATACAGTGGTAGGTAGAGCTCCTGCTATATCTATAGAAAGAGGAGTCATGAAGATGATCTTGATGAGGTAACTAAAGTGGGTTGGGTATTTTATGCATCTGCAAACTTCTTATTCTTCTCGAAGGTGAGGCTGGAGCGGAGAAAATCTTTCTTCATAGGGTTCTTGATGGCAGGGCTTATGAACTTCTGATACCATTTTCCAGAACGTTTGAGGTCTCTGTCAGTGACATTATTCCAATCAATGTAACTGAGTCCGAATCTGACGGTAAATCCTTTGTCAAATTCATAATTATCCCCAAGAGACCATGCAAAGTATCCTTTCACGTTGACATGCTTCTCCCTAAAAGCAGGAACAGTGAATCATTAGAGTTTATACGTACATACACAGGACGGAGAGAAGCATCAACTCACTTGATGACTTTACTGAGAAAACAGAGATGACTGCAGAGATATTCAATCCGCTTGTAATCCAACATAGACACCTTACGCGTTTCATTACCGGGGGTACTGATTCCTAATTAAACCGTCACAATATGAATAATTCCACAATATTTTTTTGTCAATTTCTTGAACCAATCTCAAGTTACATTTAACATTTAAAGATGAATTTAGAGATGGGTAATAGAACTCACCATTCTCGGTTACATAGATTAACGGGTTGTAGTACTTGGTTTTGAAGTAGTCCATTACGTAATAAATGCCTTTAGGGTAGTAATAGGCGTTTTTGGTTTCGTCTTCTTTGTTTTCCTCGAACTGAGAAGGGGAAGCAAATATTAATAAAGAAAAGGGATTTTTGGTTAACAAATAAATGAAGAAAAGGGGTGGATCATGCATATATACCAGTGGACCAATGTAATGACCGCTTGCATTAATATCTGTAAACACAAGTACAAAATAATCGTTGGTCATCAAATATTGTAAATAAAGGGAAAAAAAAGAGAGATAGGTAGATATAAATTAGTGGAAATATATAGAGTAGTACATGTGAGCGTTGCGCCTGCGTCCATCATTGCAGTGTGATTAGCCCAATCAACATGGTTAGGACTTGGCTGGGCATACTGAGTGACATAATAGTTGAGACCAAGAAAATCATATGAACCCTTTACGAGGTTGGATTCTTCTGGAGAGAACGGTGGAAGCCGTTTACCCACAGTGTCTATCATGATTTGAGGGTATGTTCCATTTGTTAGCGGCCCCATGAACCTGATGTGCATACATATATTTCTGTCAGTTCATATAGACAACATATATTAATGTTAAGAATATCATTTCATTTTATAAGCGTATACCATCCCAAGAAGAATTCTTTCATCCTCTCGGTTGCAGCTATGCTGTGTGGATCAGTGTCATTATATGGAAGAAACCATCTAGTTATCATCACAGGTCCAATCTTGCCTCCTTGATGCTGTGGTGACGCAGATATATATATACATGATGATGTGATTAAATCAGAATGAGATATGTTAGATTACACATTTCACAAAATGGAGAACTCACCGTATAATTTTTCCTGTAAAGATCCACCACCGTGGCATGTGCAATAAGCTGGTTATGTGCAACGATATAGGGTTCAGTTGAAGAATTTCCGGCATAACAGGTAGGATCAACCATTGGAGAACATCTACCGGGTGCATCTGATCCTACTCCGTAGCCTCTCGTAGGCACTGTGTAGAGCTGGTTGATCGTGATCCAGTTCTTTACTTTATCACCAAATTCTTGGAAACATAGATCCGCATAATCTTTGAAATCGTCTCTGTGAATATTACAGAATCATTTCATTAACCCAATTGTATGTTTTCGCCTTACTTTAATAAGCAGCATGCATGACATATATATAACATACATGATCCGGGGGTCCAAAAAACCTTCATACTCATCTTGTAGTACTTGAGGAAGGTCCCAGTGAAAGAGCGTAACGAAAGGTGTTATACCCTTGTCGATGAGGCCATTTATGAGTCTGTGGTAGTAGTTAATACCTTCTTTGTTTACTCCCCTGCTCCTCTTTCCTCCTGCTCATATGTATCTTATATTTATTTATTTCCAAAAAATCATATATATATATATATACAAGGATCAATAATGTGTACATACTTGGAATGATTCTTGACCACGCAATGGAGAATCTGTAGCCAGTTGCGTTGAGTTCATCCAGCACATCTATATCGTTCTGCAGTTAATTTATATATACAATTGCATGTCAATTCACACGTATGACGTAGTTGATAGATCATTCAGTGAATAAAATTAGTTAGCAAACATATATATTGAGGAATTAATTTACCTGCCAGTATGAAAATGAGTCACAAGTAGTGTCTCCATTTCCATGATCGGGTCCTGATTTATCTGATAGTAAACAAATACATTACTATAAATGTATAATTAATGACATGTAACCGACATTATATATATAATAACCATGCAAACAACAAACTTGGATATCGGTGAGTGAAGCCATCCCAAACGTTAAGTCCACGACCTATGCAACCTTCGATCTGAAATGAAAAAAAACAGCCATGCAACGTTGGATTTTAATGATTTTAAATGATTTTCTTTGCACGTAAAGTGTAACGTAGCATGGCACCACAATATTAATGGTTTATTTGTTACATGCCTGGTAAGCAGAAGATGCAACACCGAAGATAAAGTCTTTCTCGAAGCTGCTACTGTTGAAACGATCAGGTTGACTACATTTGAAAGGCAGGTTCTCTTCGCAAGTTATTTCTCCATCAGCTTTGCAAGTTGCCCCAGCTAATAGAAAAGCTATTATGAGCCCAAGATGCTTCATGGTTAATTTGTAGATATGTGTGTTGTGTTGTATGTAACCTTGTACCAATCTAGGGTTTATATAGCCTTTACAAAGAAGAGTAACGTATGCATTTTCTTGTCTTAGTTTCTTGATTAATATATTGGAAGAGGTGTAGGACATTAAACCCGTGGCCTTTTACCGTGGTTGGCTCTTCAATTGATCATTTAATTAAGAAAACATTGGGGTTTTTTTTTTATATTAACTGTGATCGTTTAATTACTACTTTCCTATGTATCATTTTAAGGAATTGTTTGAGTTTTTTTCACCAAAATAACGAAAATATAATTTTTTATGTAATTTATCTTGGTAATATAAAATAATATTAATTTGATCAATAAGAAAAAATATAATATTTTGTAATATTTGATCAAAAATTTCAAATGACATTAAATTTTATCTAGAATTGTGAAAACATAATTATTATGAAACAAAATAAAAAAATTTAAACATCACTTAAATAATACGGAGAGAGTATCATTTTAAAGTTAATCTGGTAAATAACAATGGGGTAGAATTTTTACGTGTTAGAAATTTAGAGTGACTTGGCAAAAAAATTACAAAACAAGGTATCAAAAGAGTCGAAGATTCCGTGGGCTTCTAATCTGAATGCATGGCATGAAACTTCAGTCGAGCGGAGGGTGATATGCAAAACACACATTAATGCAAAACACACATTAATGTACAAAGAGTTGATTAGTAAACGAAGATACTATGCAGCATGGGTCAAAGGTTTCGCAAAAGTAGAACGACATGCATCAAGATTCCTTGTACTAAGGGCATCTTTATCCTAGAAATCCCAACAGGGGTCTCTTATTATTTATTTTTTATTCTTTTTTGCTTTTTTCTGATTTTCTTTAAAAAAAAAAAAATTAAACCAATCGCGGGCCGACACGTGTCAATGGGGCCCGTGAACAGTGCAAGAGACGCTTCTTATTTAAGAATTTTAGGAATCGTATCTTGCACTGTCCACGGATCCCACATATTTTTGGGACCCGCGAACAGTGCAAGAGACCCCCTTAAGAGACCCGGATAATCATGCTCTAAGGGCATCTTTAACCCAGAGACCCCTTTTGGGATCTCTTATTTTTTATTTTTATTTTTTTGTTTTTTCTGATTTTTTTTTTTTAAAAAATAAAAAATTAAACCAATCGCGGGCCGACACGTGTCAGTGGGGCCCGCGAATAGTGCAAGAGACGGTTCTTATTTAGGGGTTTTAGGAGCCGTCTCTTGCACTGTTCACGAGCCCCACACATTAGTAGGGCCGCAAACAGTGCAAGAGACCCCCTTAAGATACCAGGTTAATCATGCTCTAAAGTTCCCCATTAAACGTTTTCTTCTAGTAGAGATGATGTTCAATGCCGTTTTACATTTGACTTGGGAGTTCGAATTGACGCCATAAAGTTATTGAAATAGTCTATAGGATACTACACGTTCTCTTCAATAATCTGAAGTAACAATACCTTAAGAAAAAAGAAAAACAATTATCATGTGATCCAAAAGGCCACATGCACTCATCACAAGCCTCACCGGCTCACCGCTCACAGTCACCGGATACATATTTTCTCGCTGCTTGATGATTTATCACATTAAACCAGAGTCTCTCTCTCTTTCCAACCGATAAAAGAAAGCAACAACCAACCATATATATTTTTAAATTGTTATTGATCATCTGCAAAACAGCTGTGCTGCAGAATAATAGAATATGGACTTGCCGATTCGTTGCGTGGGATATCTAGCAGTGAGGTAATGTTTTCCTACATTTTACATAGTTTATCAACAATATTTTTAGAAATGTCTAGTCTTTGATCTTGCCATAGTGTGGTCGGCCCGACTATTTAAGTGGTGTAAAGCTAATTAATAAAATTGTGGCCTTGAGTTTCACGAGACATTTAATGATATTTTAGAACAGAATTAGAAATTTAACAGATATAAGACAAGCAAGTTGAATTTTATTTCCAAAAATAATTTTTATATATAGTGAACAACAACAAATAGAACATAAAGAAATGAGAAGAAAACTATATGAAAACACAGTAATAGTTGACATAATTCTCGAGAGACATAGAATCAACTCCAAGAGTAAGGAGATTTCTTCCAAAAAAACAAACATATTAATTAGTAAGCTAAAAAGTTATGATCTGTGGCCTAAATTTGTATGTGACTGATATATTTGCCTAAAGCATATGCTTTTCATGTTTTGTGGAAGGGTCGGGTGTCAGATGGGCTTGTATCTTCTAAGCTATTATTACTTTCTAAGAGATTTGATGTTTTATAATCTACTACTATGATTATGTCCCAGTGGACGCATGTCTTTCATAAATAATTCTTATTCATAGGTGAAGAGCATTGTCTACTGGTGAGGTTTCTACTCCTGGATCCGCACTTAAGTTATATGTGACATTCAGACAATAAAGTGCACATAATATGTGGCTCACCTTGATCCCTATATAATGAGGTCATGTTGGTTTGGTTCTTACTTCTTAGCTTTTATCACAGTCCTGTCGGAAAGCTTGTTGGGTGGTACTACGAATCTACCATAGCCAAGGGAACCCCATGAAACGTCCTGAAAGAAGTTTAAGCAAAAGCCTCTAGAGGTGGACAAGTCATGGAGAAGCAAAAGACTGAAGAAGACAACCAAAATAATTGCAACTCTCGATGGAGTCAAGATGAGGTGGAAAGGTATGGACTTTTAACCACATCGTGGTGGTTTAGTGGTTTTCACTGAATGTGGAGTTGCCATGTTGGTTGAGGCTAGCAATCGATTCTCCTCTAGTGTAAAAATATTAGTTCCACATGTGGACAAACAAATATGGACTCATTGCTTACGATCAATTTGAATACTCGAAGAAATTGTCTATATGTGAACTGCATCTCTCTTTGAGAATTAGTCTAGGTCCTTTCATAGATCCGAGATACCTCAAAGTTACCTAAAAAGGGGTATGGACTCTTATTCAAGTTAACTTTAATACGTACAAGTGAATCATTGGCACTAAAAGCGTTGAGTAAAAAGGATAAGCATATGTTGCAGCTTTTTTATGATGTATTGAAGCCCACACGAAGGCTCGTCTTATGATCCAATAAGAAGTGTTTAGTAACCTAGGATTTCTAGTGATTATATATATATATATATATATATATATATATGCCATTATATGCTTGAGAAATGTAACTTAGGCTGAAGTTTGAGCAGCCTCCTTTCTCAATTTATAGCCTCCTTTCTCAATTTATGAATCGATCGTAAACTTTCTTTATCTTGTTGACAACCTTAAGTTTCTTTTTTAAAAAAAATCTTTTCAATAAATCTCTCATGAACTATTTTAGTATCTCTCTTTTCTATCTTAATAAAGCTCATTTGAGCAAAGTTTAGTCTAATTTTCAGTTTCTCAACATGATGTTGGGGGTGGCAAGATTGGTACAAAGACCTTTGAAGATAGCAATAACGGTTAGATGAGAAAACGTTGCGCTTGCTTATAGGGAGACCAACTTGATCAATCTGGTTGGAGGTCTTTAACTACTGTGAACCACTTTCCAAAACTTGCAAATTTTGAATTTGATCACTGAGACTTCGGCTTAACCAGCTTACAATAGCTAGTTTCTTCCTTGAACCATATTCACGTCTAATTAATAGTTAATACCATAGAAGTCCTTTTTGTAGTCCTTAACATTCAGGTCTTCAGTTTGGGTCTGAGTCTATTATTATAGGTCATATGTCTTTCGGTAGATAAGTTTAAGACTTATATAGGTACATATAATTTTGGTTCGGCTTTCGATTGATCTTTTTCAGATCCGGATCAGTTTTGTTCCCATTAGTAGAAAATCACGTACATCCACAAATTTCATTGTGACTACGGCGCATATTTCATAGCTATAGAAATAGCCACGAAAAGTCACTAAAAAAATCATGGCTATATGTTCTTAACTAAAAAACTTGACAAACCGTGGTTGTACAAACACAATTTAGTCACATTTTGTTTGTGGCAAAAAGACTACAATTTTGGTCACAAAAAAATTGTGGCTATATATTTGCCACGAATATTTCTGTGTCTTTTTTTTACCATGAAATGACCACTTTAGTTTTCATGACAATTTTTGGTCATGAAGTTAAACATGGCTATATCCACGAAAACAAATATAATCAAAATGTGGCTTTATTTTAGTCACGATTTTTGTCACAATCTTAACTGTGTCTCTTTCAATAAATTTTCCAAAAAAGAAAATAATTTAGAAAAGCCAAAGTTTAAATAAAAACAAATATTATACATAACCAGAAGTTTACCAAATATTAGATGGTCCAAAAGACTGTTCAGAATCAAACACAAAAGAAAAAACAACATAAACATCAAAGCTCCCAAACTCTCAATACACCACCTGTCTTAGACTTATTATTGAGTTGTGGTGGTAGGTGGAGCTCTAGGTGACGCTTAAGGTTGAGCTTGAGGCTGTGTTGTTGGAGTAGTTGAGGCAGCAGGAAGAGACCGTTGTGACTGGAGAGATGTAGAATTATGTTGAGTATGGACCTTGTTGCAGTCATCTCTTCCGTGAAGTCAGTCTTTAGTTCAAGGAGATAAGCCTCAACTGCATCAGTTGTGGTCTCCAAGCCGGTTATGTGCATCTCGTGTTTAGGTTGCGCTTCAAAGAAGAGGAAAATATTAAGATGGTGTGGATTCCTTGTACTGAATACCGCCAAACCCATAAATTTTCCCCTTGCGTGCCTGCCCACGCTGAAGAAGGAAAGAAGGAAATAGTCATTAGCAGAAGTCAATAAACTAAAACCCTAGACGAATGTAATATAAGCAGTGAGATCAATAATCTATAACCTTAGTGAGGTGTACTAAAAGGACTGAAATCTATATAAAATTGGATCTATGATTCCTATCACAAGCAATGACCATATACTCGATTCTAGCACAAAGTTCATTATCTCAACAACTTAGCATTCTACCAATGTAATCCACATATATGAAACACTATGAAGATGAGAGTTTAACTTTTATATATTATTGGTTGAGGAGAAGGCGATGTGTTGGTTGTACTAGTAGCCGCAGTTTAGGCAGTTTGGTTGTTGCCCAATGGAGATCCATTGGTTGTCATCTCTGCAACAGCTTCCTCAACTTCACGAACCAGGGCCTTTGCACATTCATCAATGAAGTTCCCATCTTTACGGGTGTGAGTCTTCTTCACCAAGCTCTGTATAGGGAGGTGGATCTTCTAAGCCCCCATCAATCATTTACAAAAATTAAGAACAAGAAGTAAGACAATTCAGAGGGTAAAATTAAGGTAATGAACTGAAGTAAGAAAATAGAGAGAGCTTACCATATGACCAGTGCTGGCCCTGACCTAAAGCTGGGGAAGCACCAGCTTTAGCCGCCAAAGTAGCTTACATATTTATGGGAATCATATAGACATAAACTTGCATGTATCCTAATGGTATAGTACCGCTTAACTAAGTTGAGGGTGCTTGGTTTGAAACTATGGGGGCGCCAAAATTTTTTTTTGCTTCAGGCAATAATATTGACTGTGCCGGGCTTGAATATGACACTCAATATTTTCATGATCTTTTCAAAGTGATTTGGACCTGTGCAGTGCTTGTGCATCTTCTTCTCAACAAGAGCAGAGGTGCATGATATATCAGTTGATTCATTCCTCCTCAGTGCTCCTTCTATCACCCAGTTCTCCAGCAGATAAGTCCAGTTTGTCTAGCTGATGTACTTTGGTTTCATCCCTTGTCTTTTTTTGTGCTGATGCGTCCATAGATGGTTGTTTGTGTATGTAGCTTCCATTTCTAGTACACTTCATCATGAAACCTGTCTTTCCATTAATAGTTTTACTATAAAACAAGAGAAGATATTAGTATGTTGTAAAAATAATAAATGGAGAAAAGCAGGGGAAAGTAGACACTTATAATGAAATTATGCCACCACTTATCATTCCTCCCACATGGAACATACTTCCATCTTAACCAAGGCCCAATAGTATCCTTGTCAAGTTTCTCTGATAAAATAATGTACATTGGGATCTCATGAACCTTCAAAGAAATAGAAGCATCAAAGTAAACAAGATGGTCACATCAATACATTCTTGAGAAATGAATGTGATAACTTACAACAAATCTACATTGAGTTTCTTTGGATGGAGGTGTGTCTGGTTCTCTCTTGAGGGAGCACGTAGCAAAGGGTCCTTGGTTCTCCCGATGTAGTTAACAGCAGAAGAGGCACACTAGAAGAATTGAAAGCTCCAGGAGGCACTAAATGAGGTGAACCAGGAGGCATTGAATGAGGTGTACCAATAGTCATAAGACAGACATATTGATCTAAAGAAGCATGCCTTTGTAGTCTTCGCTGTTGCATTTCTGTGAAAGAGTGAAGAGGTATGAATTAGGAGACAAACAAATAACAAAAACATAACCCAATCCTAAACACTAATTGAAGCCCTTAACCTGAATCTAAAACTTATTCCTAAATGTACACAACATTGAATTCGAACCCAAATATAAACATTCAAGCGAAACACATTCCCTGAAACCCGAACCCTAAATAGAGTCCATATATTAAACATTGAACCAAAAGCGTAACCCAAAAGAGATCAAAAATCAAAACCCCAACCTGAATGGAAACCCTAATATAAACATCCAAGTGAATCGAGTCCCTATACTAAACACCAAAACCCTAAATCAAAATATAAACATGTAATCAAAAACCTAAATGGAAACCCTAATATAAACATGCAATAAAAAAACTAAATTGAATCCCAACCCTAATGGAAACCTTAATATAAATATGCAACAGATTTGAAACCCTACTTACATGGTAGATTCAATTAGGAAGGTCCACGACGATGATGGTCGGCGGTTTGGTTGGACGGAGCCATGGTGATTCAGAGGACGGTAAAGAGATGAAGAGATGCGGAGAAACAGAGTTGCAGAAGAAGAATCAAGATTAAGTCGAGGACGTTCGACTCTTTCGGAGAGAGAGAGAGAGAGAGAGAGAGAGAGAGAGAGAGAGAGAGAGAGAGAGAGAGAGAGAGAGAGAGAGAGAGAGAGAGAGAGAGAGAGAGAGAGAGAGAGAGAGAGAGAGAGAGAGAGAGAGAGAGAGAGAGAGAGAGAGAGAGAGAGAGAGAGAGAGAGAGAGTTGCTTTGACAAAAAGTTATTTTTGTATGTGCGGAGCAGCCCGCTGCAAGTTGCGGTTTACACATATATGTCAAGGCCCACCTCACTATTGGACTATTTGGAAATAACCCGCGGATTGCGGTTTACTTTGACAATCTACACTTAACTAAGCTTGTGGCATTATTAAAGTACAATAATCTTTTTAATTGTTGATTCTACATTAAATTGTTATTCTTCTTTTCAAAACTCTTCAAAATTTAGTTTTAGCTGTTAATCATTTAATCTCTGCCTAATAGCCATAAGAATGAAAATAAATTAATTAATCATATGAAAATATATGTAACAATCATGTTATTCGATTTAGGACTAGGCAAAATATCTGATTCGTTATTCATTTTGATTCGAACAAAAATCTGAATATATGTAATTCTACTAAGCAAAATAAATACTAATATGCAATATCCGTAAAAAATAAAGCAAATCATAAATACTAATATTTTTAGAAAACATATACATGATCGTATCTGTTATACACATATATATATAAATAAAGCAAATCATAACTTTTACAATATTTTTATTGATTAAATTTATTATAGTTATTAGAATTTAAAAAGTTAAATAATTTTTTTTTATTTTTAATAGTTATTTATATTATTTTGGAATTTTTATTTATTTTTCTATTTTATTTGCACATATGAAATCAAATAATTGATTATTCGGACGAAACATATCAGATTACAAATACTTCTAAAAACCCATATATCCAATCCATGCCCACTCCTAATTTTATCATTCTTTCAAAAATCCATCATATTTAGCTAAAACTCATGTTAGAATCTTCAACTGAAGTTGAATATGTTCATCAATATTAGGAGATATAAATTATGGGATTATGTTTATGTGCTTCTGTATATATGCATTATGATATGTAGTTAGGCTTTTACAAATCTTTTATGGTATCAGAACAAGGTTAAATCGGATTATTGTTCATCTGATTATTGTTTATAGCGATTACTATTACTGCTCAGCACGATTACTATTCAACCAACACTGTTCATACAGTTACAGTTCATGTGATTGTGTGTAGTGTGATTTGTTTGATTGGGTTATTTGACTGTTTGATGATGGATTAAAAGAGCTCTAATAAAAATTGATCTGCGGAAATCGATATGAGATTGATTAAAGGAGCAGTGTTTCATAAAGAAATAGTAGTCCAGTGGCACACATTTTTATTGTGTCACATACGGTGACAAAACATATTGATTCTCAAACCAAAATCGGTTTGAAGAAAAACAATGAGATCAAATTATGTGTAATTCATGTATGAACTCCTGATCAACACATTATTTAAGTAAAAATGGTTATATAAATAAGTGGATTATCGATAGTGGATCATGTGGATCATCTCATCATATGACGTACAATGATTTTTCTTATTGACATTCATGGGATCTTTTTGTGCTTGGTTGGATTATGTAATGGAAATAGTGTTGTTGATGATTGGAGAGAGAGAGAGAGAGAGAGAGAGAGAGAGAGAGAGAGAGAGGGTTTTGCTAAGTGTTGTGTGTGTACGTTTTGGTGGTTTTGGAGGAAATTGGGTTTAGGGTTTAAGTTAGTTTAGGAGGTTTTTTTGTAATATTTTAGGGTTTAGGTATATATAGGGTTTAATGTAATATTATAAGGTTACATAATTGTAATTTAATGTAATATTTTTAGGTTTAGGGTATAGATAAGGTTTAAATTAAAATTTTGATTTAGATGGGTTATATATAATGTAGTTTTGGGATATATATAAAATTAATTTAATGTGGTTTAGGGTTTAGATGGATTTGCGGTTTAGATGAGTTCAGAATTTAGATGGTTTATGTTATAATAGGATAGTTTAACTAATAATGTAAATATATAAAAAGATATATATATATATATATATATATATATATATTTCTCATCACTTGACAATTTACAACTTAACTTGAAATTTAATTGGCGTCAGAATCATAATATGTATACGAGTCTTCTAACTTCTCGTTAGAAATGTATTCGTCATTCGGAGGAAACAATTGTAACAAATAAAAATCTGAATCATCTTCGACGACATATAATTTATTATTGCACCATTTTACTTGCTGCAACAACCAGATTGTGTGTATCATCTTGTAACACTTCGAGAGCAACTTCAGATGTTTCTTGAACTTCTCTTGGCACAACTTTCCTACATGCCCACCAATTTGGTGCGGAGATACAAAGAACTCGCAGATAAGGAATGAAACATATTTGATCATATTTACCATATAGTATAAATATATCATATTTCTTGTATTGCATGCACGGAAATACATCAACGATTCTTAATTTATGTTTTCGCATTCCACAACCTATATTGCATCAGACCACCTTCATTTGAAAATTATGGCCTCCAACCCCACAACACCATAACATTTAACCATCATTATTTCCTCAATCAATATGTATTATATGTGTATGTGGTTCCACGAACATAGACACCATATTACTGATTCTCTTATCTTGGCAATGGTTATGTGAGTGAAAGCATTAGCCTCAAGAAATAAATTGGCCAAGATGTAATTTACGTTGCGAGCTTTATACAATATCTAACAACCACAACAAAAACTCATATAATTTGCTGGCTTCATAAAGTTGTAAATTAAATGAAATAGGTTTTAAAAAATTTCAATGTTAACAAGAGTATTCAAATAGTTCGAGAAACTTACATAGTTTCTTACCCACTCTGCAAAGTGTTGGTCTTTCGCTATCTATAGATCATTACTTCTGAAATTTAGGTTTCTCTCCATCATCCACTCCTCAAACATCTTGTTCAGTTGTAGGCAACACTTCCACCGTTTAAATTAAATACTTATATAAATGCAATAACTTAATATACAAAACTTATCGAGATATATTTCTTGTGACTCAAATGTATCACAAATGAGCAACATAAACGTTTGGAAGATAATATAGTCCTCATCAGTTAGCCTTTTCTCTTCAGATTTTACAAAAACTCGACCTTCATGGTAAAAAAGGTATGAAAATCTGGATAACTATATAGATTCTGATACTTTTCTAATTTCCCCAATGCTTTTTGACTGTACAAATATATTTATTTTTAGTAACGGTTACTAGCACATTGTAGAGTTTGGGAGCAAACTATAGCTGGAGCAGAAAGAACTGAAATGGCTATAATAAGGAATTGTACTAGCCTATCAAATGTTTTCCTTGTTTGGAAACTTCCTATGAGCTACGAGTGCATCACACTTGGACTTAGTGATTTATTGAAAAAACGGAAAAAAATCTAAGAGTAATATTTGTATATTTTATGCATAATACCACATCTGTATTTATAGTATAATTTGTAATGTATAGAGAATCATTTTTAAGATTCATAAATTTGTAACATAAATACTAAATTAAATTATCAAATATAATTTTATTTCTCTCAATTCACATCGAATGCAGAATATAAAATAAAAATATATATAATTCCCTAAGAAGAGATAAATATATTGCTTTGATCTTGATAATACATTCAACTATGGGGTTCGAATCTCAGACAATGCAATTTTTTGCATATTATGACAAAGCCTATCAGAGATTTTAAAGTATTGCAGGCAGAGCCATTTGTTGTGGTCATCTGTTATGGAGAGAACATGTTCATCGTGGATATCGTACATGCAGAATCGTCTGTCGATCCAAGTGTTTTGGGCATATCTTCATCGTTGAATCTTTATCCGTTGAGTTGTTCATCAATATTGCATATGTTGTAGGTTTGATCATCATATATAACAGAATTAGAGTTTATATGATGTTTTAATGGGTGATTTTTCTAGTATTAAAAATAAAATAAAATATAATTGTATTTTTTTTTGTTAGGTCAGAGAAGAGAGGTTATTAGGTATTTAGGTTAATTGATTTCTGACTGGCCATGTTTTTGGGCTGGATAAATGGATCTGTAATTGTGAATTTGGACTAAAGTAAGTTTAAACCAATTAATTGGCTAGGGGGTTTTCAATTCTAAGTATTCCTTGGTTATTATGCGGTCAACGATTTATTTAACCGAATTGGAGGTTTTCGCCACACTCACCTTAAGCCGACTAGTTTTAGAACAGGGAGTGCTTCTCGATCATCTTTAGCTACTGTAGTTAGGCTAAACGGCAAATAGTTTAAAACTCTATATGTATTTAGTTACACACTATGACGTTTTGCTTTTGCGTAGACAGATCGCGTGTCGTGTGAATGATACAATGGTGATTCGTTGCTGAAATTGGCGCTTGCTTCGTCAGGGTTTAGTGGCTTACCAAAAAATTTGAAAACAAAAATATCTTCACTAAACCGTCAATCGGAGAATCAAGCGGCGAACCGTCACCGGGGAAATGGTGTTTCTCTCTCGCAAAAAGCCTCCACCGCCTCCGTCATCTTCCTCAGCTGCTCCGCCTCCCAAATCCCCCCAGCCGTAAAAGAAATCCGCCGTTGAACCCGATGCGGTGGAGAAGATGACTGCGATTCTAGCGGAAGCTGGCTGCACTCTGAACAATCCATATGGTCCTCCATGTATCCCCTCCGATCTCCACGCCTTCCGCCGCAATCTCACTACTCGCTTTTCGTCTTGCTCCGCCAATTCCAGCGAGAGAGATAAAGTCACTGCTCTCCGCTCAGGTTTCATAGCTGGATTCTCCTCATACATTAATAAATCTCCGAGTAATCTTCGTAGGTCAGTAACTCCACTCGAAACTAAAAACTGATATTCACACTCCGTAACCATGCTTGATTCATATGTACTGTAGAGTGCTTTCCTCTTCTTCATCAACAAAGAGAGACGAGACATTAGTCCGTAACCTCCTCCTTGTATCTCCCATCCAACTTGATCTTCAGGAAACGCTACTCGAGAAGCTTCCGGAGTACTTCGACGTCGTTTCAGGATGTTCCCTGGAGGAGGATGTTGCTCGCCTTATCATCAACCATTTTCGTTGGCTCGATTTCATTGTTAATCCCGATGTGTTCACCGATAAGCTGATGGAAGTTCTATCGATCTGTCCTCCGCACTTGAAGAAGGAGATCATTGGATCTTTGCCGGAGATTATTGGTGATCACATCTCTCCTGCTGTGGTTGATTCTCTAGAGAAGATGCTTCAGGAGGATTCTTCTGTTGTTGTTCCAGTGCTTGATTCTTTCTCCAACCTCAGTTTAGATGATCAATTGCAAGAACAAGTGAGAGACTTTCTGCTCAAAGATTATGCATTTTACATGGATACTGACGGGATGCCATTTTTTTTTTTTAATCTTGAAGGCGCTTACAGTAGCGATATCATGTATTAGAACAATCGACGCTGAGCATATGCCGTATCTACTTAGGTTCTTGCTTCTGGCTGCTACTCAAGCAAATGTTAGAAGAATAATCTCTCAGATACGCCAACAGTTGAAATTCACCGGAATGTCACAACCTTGTGCTTCTCAAAATAAACTCAAAGGAAAAGCACCTGCATATAATTCAGAAGGTTCTATTCTCCATGCTTTGAGATCAAGCCTTCGATTTAAGAATGTAAGTAGGTTTCATTTTCTAGTAGTTTAAGAATGTTTGTCATCATTATTTGGCATCAATTTATGTTATGTTCATAGATACTCTGTCAAGAAATTATAAAGGAGCTGAACAATCTGGAGAACCCTCGAGATTTCAAGGTAATTGATGTATGGCTGCTTATTCTCATGTATATGAATGGGGATCCCATCAGGAAGAGCATCGAGAAGATATTTAAGAAGAAAGTGGTTGATGGATGCATACAAGAAGCTTTGCTTGATCAATGTATATGTGGCAATAAAGAGTTTGTGAAGGTGATCATCACAATATTTTTGAGATGGGTCTTGATTCCTGCAAAATGTTGGACTATCCTTTTTGCAAAATTAACCGGACTCATTTCTCTAGGATAATTTTGGATCGTTTATTTCTTTGGCTGAACACCTCTTATCATGCAAAGAAGAAAAAGCAAGGGAGTTTGGCTCTCATATCTATACTCGTCTTTTTGAAGGGTTTGATGACAATTATTCCAGACAAGAAGTAAGAAGAAGCTAACATTTCATCTCCTGGTATGATTTGTCGACTTTTGTTCTAAGTCGAATTGGTTGCAGATACTAGGTGCCCTAGTGACACATGTGGGATCTGATAACAAATTTGAGGTCAGTTCAGTCCTAGAGATGATGACTGTTCTGGCGAAAAATTATGCACAACAACTTCTTCCCTTTTCTTCTCACATAAATGGTATTTTCTGTTTCTATATACGCACTAACGCTGGTCATGTGATTTTCTTTTTCTAATTTCTTATTTCGTGTGATATAGGTATTTTGGACTACTTGGAGGGATTTACCGTGGAAAATTTGCATAAGGTGGCCATTTATCTTTATAAAATGCTTCATAGTGTATGAAAAAATATATTGTATATTAAGTAAACGCAATTGCAGGTGTATGAGGTTTTCAGTCTCCTCGCACTGTCAGCTCGTGCAAGTCCTGATTCTTTTCGATCTTCAATTTCGAATGAACTTATGATGATAGTAAGGAAGCAGGTAATGTTAATTATCGCACCTTCTTTCTTAGGGAACATAAGGTGATGGCAGCTCACTTTCATTTGTATTATTTTTATATCGGCAGGTTAGTCATCCAGACCTCAAGTACCAAAAGATGGGGTTAGTTGGAACTCTAAGGATTGTTTCATCACTTGGGGATGCAACCAGTGTTCCGGACTGTTCATCATCTCAGGTAAGATCGAGCAAGTCCTAGTAATTGAGTGAAATGATCTTCCGACCAAGACTTCCAAGAGGAACTCTTGTTTAGCTGTTGCATTTTTCATTTAACAGGTTTCAGATTGTGGGGAGATTTTGGAGCTCTTAAAGACATCTGTAGACTCTTGCAGACAGTCTAACTTAGCCCTAATTATTTTCTATGACGAGTTCGCTGCAATTCTCAGCCATAAACTACTTCAGCCAGAAATTATGGAGTGGTGAAGATTTCAGTCACTTTTTCCGCTATGTTGTTTGGTAGTCTTTATTTCCCTCTTGCGGATGATTTTTTATACTGCTCTTCAGGATCGGGAAGCATCTGAGAGAATTTGAGTCACTATTTCTAGCCGATCATGACAATGGAGAAATGGCTGTTAAGAGTTCATATTCTGGACTAGAAGGTGTTATACATCTACTGACCATGGTTCTACTTAAGATTAAAAGAATCTCTTCTGAGCATTGTATGGATTGAGCTTCGTTTCTTTTCCTATAATCTTTTAGGGGATTTTTGGATGAACTTGGATGGTAGTATATCACCAATCTGTTTGAACATTTTGGCCCTGGCATCTTCATCCTTAGAGTTGGTTTTATGAGATTTTCCCTGCTCTTGGTTACTTTATAACAGTTCTCTCTAACAGCTGATGACAGAATTAAGGATTACATTACCTGCAGGTCTTGTTTTCTGCAGATTCTTCCTTCAAATTTTCTTTTGCTATCATCTGTAAGTTTTTCCTTCCCTTGAAACTCGAGACTATTTCTAGAAACCAGAACAAGCCTGATTTTTATTGTTAACAAGGTTGAGAGGTTGACAAATGGTGGATCCCTTGCTGGAATTGATGCTCTGCTCGGATGCCCTTTGCACCTTCCTTCTTCCAAGGTGAGAAGCTATGTTCTTTTCAAGAATCATCGCTATGCTTTCAATTAGTGACAAGTTTTGACCTGCTCTCTGACTTCTGCATGACTGTAGAAGATTTGTTAGGCCTTTGTTAGAAAGTTTGAAATTCTAAACATGAAGCCTGAAAATTATAAACTGCATTAGAAGTTTGTTAAGCATGATATTCTTCAGTTAAGCCTGTTTATACTGTCCCTCCTAACTATTTTTTTTTTCTATATTGTCAAATGTCTAAGTACTTTGCTGCAGCTGGATGGCAATCTCTGACAAAAAAGCAGAGAGAAATCCTCTCCCTCTCTTTATATTATGCTGCTAACTGGATACGTGAACTCGTGAGTGGCATGACCTTGTCTCTTTGCATCATTGTTGTGCTACAAATTTTTCATATGTTTTTCTATCTTTTGTAGCTTAACGCCTTCAGTTCCCAAATTGACAAAATGGATGGCTGCATTAGTCAGGCTACGGAAAAGGATGTAACAACAAAGCTTCTGAAGCGACTCAGAAATCTAATGTATGTTCATGCTACTTTGTCACCGTTCAGAGCTTCGTAATGTGTTGTTGTGTTTTACACTCTTGTTTACGATGTTTTTAGGCGTCATAAAGCATATTATATGCACAACTCTGACGAAACTAATATTTGGTGAAGCAGATTCTTGGAAAGCTTATTGAGCAATTTGATTACGCTATCTCCTCAGTCTCTACCGGAGCTCCACCCTTATTCAGCCGCAAGCCAACATACTGAGTATCCAGAGAGGAAAAATAAGAAGAGGGAACTACAGGATGATGCTTCCCAGCGCAAGGGAAACATGAAAAACACATTGAAAAAATCAAAGCAGTCAAATGTTGATGAACACTTGCGACAGCCAACTATTTTGGACGCTTTCAAGAAAGCAGGAGTAGTTACGAGTCAAACGCAGCTACATGAAAATCCTTCCCCCTCATCGTTAGATGGCAGGACAGCGTCAGGGTCAATGCATGAAACTTGTTCTGATGATGAATCTCTAAGTGTAAAGATTCCTCATGTTTCCCCGGCCCTTGCAGCCCAAAGATTCAAATTCAGGCCTCTTCTTCCTCAATGCCTTTCCATCCTAAAATTTCCAAAGGTCAGCCTAGTGAAACCTTTTAATCTGGCTTAATATTTATACCTAATAGTCTTTTGAATGAAGTCTTCACAGATACTCTATATAAATATCCCACGAGTTCGCAATAATTTTAGCCTGAGTTTTTAATATTTGTATCAACCATGTGTGTTATAAAGACTTCTTATTACATTTTTCTTGGAATTTCATGGACTTTCTCCATACCCTGAATATAAAGCTGAGGTGCCGAGATAATAGCAAATTATTCCTCTAAATTTCTTTTAGATGTGAGAAATGGACCTTAACGTCTTCTTGTTTTCTATGCTAGCTACCCCTGTATTTGTATCTTTTACAAGATCTTCATACCAAGCTGGATAGTCTTGTTCCTCCTGTTAAACTACTTCCTTTCAAACGTGGAAGCCTTCCAGGTAGTTTCGGGAGGTTCAAATTGGTTGAACTTGTCAGTCAAATAAAAGGACTTTTTCCAAGCCTCCGGATGCATTTGAATATAGCAATGTCCTTACTGATAAAAGGTATGACAAGTGGAAATCTCAACCTACTGCAGTCTAAAGGTACTGATGTAGCTTGTTCAAATCTGACCTAAACAATAATAGGTGAGGAAACTTCTCAAACTACTTGGAGAGATGAGTTTGCGAAGGCGGGAAATCCGAACACATCCAATATAGTAGTTTTTGAATCTCTGATTTACACAATGGTGTGCAAAGAAGTTTT